>JBCNJP010000007.1:90865-138686 GCA_039602395.1 Deinandra increscens subsp. villosa
TTCCTCGGGAACCTGAAACAATCTTAAGAAGCTTCTTGGCCTTCGGCCGAAGCTAACGCTTCTGAGAGTAAAATAAGTTTGAAAATAAGCTGGGGATAAACCCAGGATTCTTGGGACTAAGACAAAACTGGGGACAAGCCTGATAAACTTGGGACTAGCCTGATAAACTTGGGACTAAGCCAAAACTGGGGTCAAGCCCGATAAACTTGGGACTAAGCCAAAACTAGGGTCAAGCCCATACGTATGTGACATGAAAATGCCAAAACCTTAGATAACACGTCAGTGTTATAAATCTTGAGAATCCTCCCAGCAGCCTCCAGTGACAAGATTGTCAGCCACCCCTGGAGTGGACTGGTCCGGCCACCTTGAGCATACTGGTGGACAACGTGCGCTACTGGCGAGGGTCGTGCGCTACTGGCAATTACCCAAACTTAGGAGAGGAGTCAGTCTCTCAAACCTTAGAAGGTATGCGGGATACCTTAAACGTAGGAGAGGTGGCCAACCTCTAACTGGGGATATACCCAAAATTCTCTAGGATTCTCAAAATCTGCAAAACACTCAACACTTCTTGAGGGGTGGGTGTTAGCTTAGCTGACACCACTCCGATACTTAAGTCAGTAATGTGTCATAGGAATAACAAGAATAAATTGAAATAGGATTAGTATACGTACCTTGGAATATTTAGACAGTGAGGATCCTTGTGATTCTTCCTGAGATTCTCAATGGGACTCTCACATAAAATATGTTTTTAAAATGGATGGCATTCCAAGCTCTTGGCAGAGGTTCTCCTTCCATATTTACCAAACGGTATGCCCCCTTTCCTTCTTTAGAATCTATAAGGTAAAGTCCTTCCTACTTGGGTGCTAACTTCCCATCAGCAGGATTGGTATTATTCTGAAAAGCCTTCCTCAAGACCAAGTCACCTACTTGAAATCTTCTTAGCCTGGTGTTCTTGCTGTAGGATTTTGCTATCCGCTGCTGGTAAGACGCCATCCCGGATTCTGGCCATATCTCTGAGCTCCTTGACTGTTTTGAGATCCTGAAGGAGATTCTGGCTGTTGGTTTTAGGATCCCGACAGTTGACTCTGGTTGTTGGGAGTACAATATCTGTAGGGATCACAGCTTCTACTCCAAATACTAACGAGAATGGCGTTTGGCCAGTAGCATTTTTAGGTGTGGTTCTATCCGCCCAAAGGACAAATGGCAGCTCCTCGGCCCATTTCCCTTTCTTGGAGCCTAGCTTCTTCTTGAGGTTGTTGATTATGATATTATTGCTGTATTCTGCCTGCCCATTAGCCTGAGGGTGGACAGGTGTTGAAGTGATCATCTTGATGCTCCAGCTTTCATAGTAGTTTGTAGTTATTTTGCCTATAAACTGGGAGCCATTGTCGCATATGATCTCTGCCGGAATCCCAAATCTGGTGAGGATGTTCCTTTTGATGAAGGATATCACTTCTTTTTCTTTCACTTGAACATAGGCTTCTGCTTCAATCCACTTGGAGAAGTAATCCGTCATGGGAAGCATAAACACCTTTCCTCTAGGAACCTTTGGCAGCTTACCCACAATATCCATGCCCTACTTCATGAATGGCCATGGGGATACTATAGGATGTAGATGCTTAGCGGGTTGGTGGAGGATATTGCCATGCCTTTGACAAGCATCGCATTTTTATGAGAAGCTTGCGACATCCTTCTTCATAGTTGGCCAATAATATCCGAATCTGAGAACTTTAGAGAACAGTGCCCTGCCCCCGGTATGGTTCCCACAATCTCCACTGTGGATATCTTCAAGCACCTCAAGAGCTTCTGACTTCTCTAGGCACCATAAGTAAACACCTGCAAGAGATCTTCTATATAGGATATTGTTAATAATAGTATAGGGTACTACCTTTGTGCGAAAAGCCCTGGGGTTTTCGCCCTTGGGAATCTCCCCATCTTTGAGATACTTCTTGATTGGGTAAGTCCAGGATTCCTAAGCATCTTCAGGATTCTCAACATCTGCGCCTGCATTATTGTCAACAGCCTGAGCTTCCTGTAGAGCTATCATTGGCGTCAGGACGTGAGTTATTGGAATCTGGACATCCTCAGGGATCCTAAGCGATGAAGCCATGTTTGCTAAGGCATTGGCTTCTGCATTATCTTCTCTTGGTACCTGCGAAATGTTAAAATTTTTGAAAAATAGAGACATTTTTTTAACAATTTCAAGATATTTGATCAGATTCTCCCCTCTCACTGCATAAGAGCCATTAAATTGGTTAGTCAATAAAAGAGAATCAACAAACGCTTGTGTGGACAGGATTCCCATATCCCTGGCCAGCTGTAATCCAGCAATTAAAGCTTCATATTCAGCTTCATTGTTGGTAGCCTGAAATTCACAGGATATGGATAGAGGTATTATGTCCCCCTGTGGCGATTTTAGCAGGATTCCTAGCCCTGTTCCTCTGACATTTGAGGAGCCGTCAGTATAGAGGATCTAGTCTTCCTTGACCTTCTCAAGCTGCTGGACTTCCTTTTCAACTTCTGGTTCTATGTCACTGCTGAAATCCGCCACAAAGTCAACTAATGCTTGGGACTTGATTGCCGTTCTTCGTTCATATTTGATGTCGTAGGCACTCAGCTTGACTGCCCACTTAGCCATCCTTCCTGACATTTCCGGCTTCCTGAGAACTGCCTTGATAGGATAATTAGACATCACAATTATAGTATGGGTTTCAAAATAATGTCTAAGTTTAGTGGAAGCCATTATAAGAGCTAGAATTAATTTTTCAAGGTGAGAATACCTGGATTCTGCGTCTAGCATAGTTTTACTTACATAATATACCGGATGCTGCTGACCTTGATGGTCTTTTACCAGGATTGCACTGATTGAGCTTCCGGAAACAGAGAGATATAAATATAGAGGCTCCCCATCTTCTGGTTTCATCAATAACAGGGCTGCTGACAGGTAGTCTTTCAGGCATCTCAGGGCTTCTTCATGCTTCTCAGTCCATTCGAATTTCTTATTTTTCCTCAGGATATCGTAGAAATCCTTACTCTTTTCTGAGGATCTTGAAATGAACCTGTTGAGTGCTACGATTCTTCCTGTCAACCTTTGTACCTCTTTTACATTCGACGGGGACTTCAAATTTAGGATTGCTTTGATCTGCTCTGGACTTGCTTCAATCCCTCTTTCGGTAACCATGTATCCCTAAGAATTTTCTAGCTCGCACCCCAAAATGGCATTTGGAGGGGTTGAGCTTCATGTTATACTGATCAATGATATCGAAGGCCGCTTGGAGATCCCTGACATGATCTTCAGCTTTTTTGGATTTCACCACCATGTCATCTATGTAGACTTCCATCGTGTCCCCCAGTTTCTCTTCGAACATCATATTGACGAGCCTCTGGTAGGTGGCACCTGCATTCCTTAAACCAAAGGGCATAGCAGTGTAATAATATATACATGTTGGAGTCATAAATGCGGTGTGCTCCTGGTCGCATGGTTCCATCTGGATTTGTTAGTGTGACAACCCGTAAGTTTCCTAAGTTAAAATATATAACAATACGTGTAATTACCTGTTTCTGTGTGCATAAATCTGTGTTTTAGTTAACGTAGATAACGTATCATGCAACTATCCGTTAGTCTTGGCGTAACCCTAAACTAATTTCGGCGATCGACCTTGAAAACAATGATATTATATATGAATATCCGATGGAATTTCAACCATAAGAAATTTCACCACAACTATGTGGTTATAAAAAGAATTTTTATATTTTCCTGTCACTTTTGTAGTAATTTAATTACATGCAAAGTTCGTAACGTTACTTCGACGTAAAAATATCCAATGAACGCTTGAGTTTATTTATTTATTTATCAACTACGTCAAGTAGTAAACTCTTTAAATGTTTAGTATTTTTACAACGAAAAACCATTAGGTTTTTATATAAACATTTAACGTCAACGTTTTTCACCGATTAACACCAACTATATTTAAACAAGACTTGTATCCCTTATTTTTCCCAACTATGATTTAATATCCTCCATGCATATTCATTTCCATGCATTATCAAGTTCAATTGTCACCTTCGATCATATTGTCTTTCGTGATCAAAACCCGACACCCGACAATTAGTATCCATCATTAGTAATAATCCACCACCTTTATCTTAACCTACTACTAATCTCCCATCATTAAGCCATGCACTATTCATGTGTACCTCCCTTAGACAACATCACCATCCAAGCCACCCTACACTTACACCCTACATGTACTAAGAGATTCTTGGTTGACCTTCTCTCCTCTTCTCCTTGCTCCCTAGAAACCGCCCCCCCCCCCCCCTTGTTCCCTCTCCCTTTTCGGCCAAACCACAAACCGCCACCACCCCACCTCACTTGAACCAACCCCTTTCCTTTCTTTCTTTTGGCAATCATATATATACATCTTTAAAAGGAAACCCTACCATTCACTTTCACTTCCACAAGAGAACAAACACACACTCTTTCACTCTCTCCCTCTCCCAACCGTCGCACCTCTCTATCTCTACTCTCTCTCCAGTTTTTCTTCATCCAAACACAAGTTCACTTGAGGATTCAAGCTACAAGGAGCAACAAGGAAGCAAGATCTATCATTCTCCACCCTCCTTCACGATTTTCTCAAGTTAGTAGACTACATTTCTTACTTTTCTACTAGATTTTCATGTTAGATGAAACCCTTGCATGCATCTAACACTCCTACATCAAGTCTTGGTTAAAAATGGTGACATTAAACTTGTATTTTCTTCTATGATGATAATAACCTACATGTTTGTTCATGCTATTGTTAGATCTAGTAAACCTCATGTTTATACTAGTGATTACATGTATTTTGAACCTCTCTTACACTACATTGTATAGATCTATAGAAAAACATATGTTGATATGCTAGTATGTGTGTGAAATGCCTTGGTTTTATGAACAAACCTCTAGATCCGAAATTTATGACTCTTGGAACCCTAGGTCCGAAATTTTTAACATGTTAGAAGGTTGTGGATAGCACCGTATGACTTATTGATATGTTTGGACGGCTAAATCTATAAAAATAACCTACTAAAAAGATCCGGAAACTATAGATAAATTAGGGCAAATTTAGGTCAGAAACTTTGACCCCTTCTAAAGTGATTTTAAAAGATGTTTTTAGTCATAAAAACCCTAGTACAAGATCCCTTTCGAAAATAGCTAAATTTGGGGAAAAACGGGACCTAAAACGGACACTTTACGGGCCCGGAAACCTCGTTTTTGTAAAGATATGCAAACGAATGTCACAACTGATCTTAGAAACTTCTAGGGACTTGATATGACTTATAATAAGTTTACAAAGTGTTTTGGTAGTTTACAAAACCCTAGAACGAGTCACAGGATCAAAACCGGCCAAATCGGACACATACCGGCAACACCGACAAAACTAGGAACTTAAACTTTTGAACTTGAATTTTCTGAGTTGATATGATTCTAGGATGAAAATGAATGTGTATTTAATTGTTTGATCATTGCCTTAGTCATATTTACAAATAACGTGAAATGCGGCTAGAACCGGCAAAAAGCCCGTGTTAACCTTAAACCGTCATTTCGCCTTTTAAAAGTCCTTTGAACTCACATGATATTTATTTGGGAAATACAAACTACTTCTAAACTAATTTTTATCATGGAAATAAATAATATTTTATTTATCGCGCAACAAGTATTTATTTTCAATAAATATTTCAATTAGGTCAACGATACCGTACTACATTACCGGGTTACCATAACGCCAAGACTTGACCAACCAAATTGGAGTGACTTAGATGTCAACCCAATTTCTATATTCTAAGTCGTCTTATAACATTGTATAGGACTGCTTACTTGCCTATCTTACTTAATCCTTTGCATTCAGGTGAGTTTTCACGGCCCCTTTCTTTTACAGTTTTAATACTTGGGGGAGAATTCATTACAAACATAAATCATTACCTGACAAATAGATTGCTTGTTACCTTATTGATTACATGAGCTTTTCTAGTCCAAATCATGTTGTATCATGCTTGTTCATGTTATGATGAAACCCCACTATTAGTTGAATCCGATTAATTTACATACAGAAACGATGACTCGTGGATAGATATATTGGGTTAACGCCCCGACTCTGATTGGTAGCTCCAATCCTGGCTCCGTTTTAATAGTCAGAAGGGTACATACAGTTATATTTGGCCATGCGGTACTGTTGGACATAGTATCATGAGTGGGTAATCAGTTAGTTTCGGAATTCAAGGTTCATGGTAATCTATAAAACAATATCTATACAAATTGTCAAACGATGGAATGATTTGATCAAACTTGTTTATCAACCTTTACATGCATGCTATCTAAACCTGTGAACTCACCAACTTTATGTTGACTCGTTTTAGTATATGAATTCTCAGGTGATTGAACTCTGCTGCATTCACGACATCATATCATTTAGGACCTGCATTTTTCTTATTCTGGAGTCATGGTCAAACCGAGCTGCACTTTTGGAGATTTCATTGCATAACACCTAACGGTGTCATGTGTTCAAATCTTTTTGAAATGTAATTGTTTTGTAACAATTAAAACAAACGTACTTCCACTACTATTTCCGCTGCCACTTTGAATGAAACTCCATATTTTGAATTAACTTAACTTTATAAACGGCTCTAGTTGTTTAATCATCCAGAGGTCGTTCTATGTAATCTTGACTATGATCCATCTCGCTCGCACCCGACACATTAAATTATAGGGTGTGACAGATTGGTATCAGAGCCAAGGTTATAGAGAACTAGGTTGCATACTAGGACTTAGTCTATAGCCTAACGCTCTGCTAGCCCCATCCCATACATTACTTGCTTGCATTACATACATGCCTTACTTGCTGCATATCTTGATTATTATAATTACACTAACGTAAGACTATTATTATGACTTGGAAACTTTGTCACAACATGTCAAACCCTGTTGAGCTATCTTCGGACTCAGAGGTAGAGATTGAGAAGATACCACCTCAGCCAGCTCCAGCATCTCCACCAACGGTCACGCCGACCTCACCTACTAGCGTACTCGACCGTGTCACTAACGACGAGCAGACTGACTCCGAGGAAGATCCGGATGAGCCACCATTTTATGACGTGGATATCACTGCTGATGACCCTCTCGATGACGGAGACTCCATTACGGTCACCTTGAGCTCAGCCCGTGCCGCCTCTCCTGTGCGTGCCCCATCTTTTCGCCCGTATAGGACCACCCCCTCTGGACCACTCCGCATGTATACCGCGCAAAAAACCATCATTCGCCGCCCCACTCGTGGGATCCGCCTTGCCTCTCGCGTGGGATCACCCCGCAAGAGATCGCGTACCCCTGAGCCTACCCTTGCTCCGACCGACTCGCCCTTGCTTCCCTTGAAGAAGCGAGTACATTTTGATGACAGTACCTACGAGTTTGGCGAGACGTCATCTGCTGCATCCGCTAGAGTCACCCCTTCTGCTCCGGTTACCCCTTCTGTTTCGGTTACCCCTTCTGCTCCGGTTACCCCTTCTGTTCCGGTTACCCCTTCTGTTCCGGTTACCCCTTCTGTTCCGGTTACCCCTTCTGTTCCGATTACCCCTTCTGTTCCGGTCACCCCCGCTGCACCTATTACCCCCGTAGCACCCGTTGCACCCGCTGAGGCTGATGTTCCACCCACCCTTGTTCATGGTATTGCCATTGACGTTCTGATTTCCTCCCTCTTCGACGGCATTGCTCTCCGTGATGCTGAGATTCACCGTCTCCACGCTATCATTCAGCTCCCACCTACCCCCATAGCTGCCCTGGAGATTCGTATTTCTGAGCTCGAGAGTCTCACTGGTTCTTATGTCCAGAGCTTCGACACTCTGCACACGCTTCTTGGAGACATCAACGGAGTTGCCGGCGCTGCCCTTGCTGCTGTGGAAGCCCTTGCCGCCAGCACACTGTCACTTGTGGATTTCAACGACGTCCTCCAGCTTACGCTCTCGGTCATCGTACAGGTTGGAGAGATCTTGACATTGCTCCAGCACACATGATATTAGCAGTATTGACATATTGGGGATCTGTTTTACCCCTGCTTTTGTAATGTGATGTAACTTGTACTATTGTGGAATCATGTTATCCACCAAAAACAATGTTGTCTTGTATGAATTGTTTTCAGTCACGGTTATGGACGTTATGATGTATGTTTTGATTCGCTATTATGATTGTGTTGTGATGTTATATTTCCTCTTGTATGTATGATTGATGTATGTCGTGATATGTTTGGTTGTTATTATGATTGCCTTACTCTTATTTTGCCCATGTGAAATTAGAATCATGCCTAGACATGCTACGAGAGCTAATCCTCCTCCTCCTCCGCCTCCGCCGCCGCCGATGAGTGCTGCTGAAATTGAAGAGTTAGTACTCCAGCGTGTGACTGAAGCCCTTACTGCCGCTAACGCAGAACGTTCCACTGCCTCCGACGGACGTCGCTCACCTACCGGTAAGTCAAATCCACGATTTAATTGAGGATCAACAAGTAACAATTACGAAGAATTGTTTGAAGAAGCCCTTGATCTCTCGTTACAGGTACTCGGGACTGCAGCTATAAAGACTTCATGAACTGCAAACCCACCCACTTCAAGGGCACTGAAGGTGCTGTCGGACTGATCCGATGGTTCGAGAAAACTGAATCCGTCTATCGTATGTGCAACTGCCCAAATGAATACAAGGTCAAGTATGCCACTTGCGTCTTCAGCGAAGGTGTACTCACCTGGTGGAATTCCTATGCTGAAACCTTGGGACAGGATCTTGCCTATACCATGTCTTGGGAAGACCTAAAGGTGCTCATAAGAGATGAGTACTGCCCTCGAGAGGAACTGCAACGTCTGGAAGTGGAATTCTGGAATCTCACCATGGTTGGTGCCGACATAGCCGGGTACACTCGACTTTTCCATGAACTAGCACACATGTGCTCCACTATGGTTACCCCTCTGTACAAGAAGATAGAGAGGTACATCTGGAGACTTTCCCCTCTTATCCAGGGAAATGTCATGTCATCTAACCCTGCTACCCTCCAGAGCGCCGTACAATTGGCCCACAGCTTGACCTACCAAGCCGCCCGCCAAGGTGCGTCATTCACCAAGAAAACCTCTGAAGTTAAGTCTGCTGTTAACCCACCCACCTCCTCTGGTAACGTCAAACCTGACCACAAGCGCAAACAAGGTCATGACTGGAAGAAGAAGAAGCCTACAGAAACCCCTGCTGCTGAAGTTCCAAAAGCCATCAAGGCTTATGCAGCTGTTGCACCTGCTGCTGATGCAAAGAGAAACGGTTACACCGGCAACCTGCCCCTGTGTAACAAGTGTAACCTACACCACACTCTAGACTGCAGTAACATCTACTGCAAGAATTGCAAAGCTAAAGGTCACATCTATCGGGACTGTCCGAGTCGCGCGAACAAGGTTCAGACCACTAACACCTGTTACGAATGTGGGAACCCTAGTCACTTCAAAAGCGATTGTCCCAAGCTGAAGAAACCAGGAACTGATGCTGCACGTGGAAGAGCGTTCGTGCTAAGTGCGACTGAAGCACGACAAGACCCGCACACCGTTACGGGTACGTTCCTGTTAAACGAACATTATGCATCCGTTTTATTTGACACCGGTGCTGATAAAAGCTTCGTGTCTAGTGATTTTAGCTCTATCTTTGATATAACCCCTACAAAATTAGACACTAAGTATATAATCAAATTGGCCAATGGTAAACAAATTGAAGCGCGAGAAATGCTCCCAGATTGTTCACTGGATCTATTAGGACACAAATTCAACATAGACCTCCTGCCCGTCCAGCTCGGAAGCTTCGATGTAGTAGTTGGAATGGATTGGCTATCCGCTAATCGTGCAGAAATAGTTTGCCACGAGAAACAAGTCAAAATTCCCCTGGCTAACAACGAAACCTTGACCATTCAAGGAGATCGTGTCAATACTAAGCTTCACATCATTTCGTGCATGAAGGCCCAGAAATTCCTCCGAAAAGGTTATCCTGCCCTCTTGGCACACGTATCTTCCAAGAAATCTAAGGAGAAGAAGATCGAAGACGTTCCAATCGTTCGAGATTTCGCAGATGTGTTTCCTTCCGACCTACCTGGTCTACCTCCGCCTTGATAGGTAGAATTTCATATCGATCTAGTACCTGGAGCCGCACCAGTTGCCCGATCACCGTACCGTTTGGCTCCATCCGAAATGAAAGAGTTGTCGAATCAGCTACAAGAACTTCTTGATAAAGGACTCATCAGACCGAGCTTCTCACCCTGGGGAGCCCCAGTTCTATTCGTCAAGAAGAAGGACGGATCGTTCCGTATGTGTATCGACTACCGTGAACTGAACAAGTTAACGGTGAAAAACCGGTATCCCCTCCCAAGGATTGACGACTTGTTCGACCAACTCCAAGGATCTAGCTTCTATTCTAAGATTGATTTACGCTCCGGCTACCATCAACTGAAGGTTCGGGATGAAGATGTCGCTAAAACTGCATTTAGGACTCGTTACGACCACTACGAATTCCTAGTTATGCCTTTCGGGTTAACCAACGCGCCTGCTGTATTCATGGACCTCATAAATCGTGTGTGTAAACCCTATCTCGACAAATTCGTTATCGTGTTCATCGACGACATTCTGATCTACTCCCGTACTAAGAAACAACACGAGCAACATCTCAAACTCATCCTGGAATTGCTTAGAAAGGAGAAACTGTACGCCAAGTTCTCGAAGTGTGAATTTTGGATTAGAGAAGTGCACTTCCTAGGTCACATGATCAATGATCGTGGAATTCATGTTGATCCCGCGAAAATCGAAGCAATCAAAAGTTGGAGCCCTCCGACTACCCCGTCTGAAATACGACAATTCCTTGGTCTTGCCGGCTATTACCGTAGGTTCATCGAGAATTTCTCCAAAATAGCCAAACCCCTGACCACTCTGACTCAGAAAGAGAAGAAATTTATCTGGGATGATAACTGAAGAAGCTTTTCAAACGTTGAAGCAGAAGCTATGTGACGCTCCCATTCTTGCCTTACCTGAAGGCAACCGCGATTTCTGCGTTTACTATGACGCGTCTCATCAAGGACTTGGATGCGTGCTTATGCAACGTGACAGAGTCATAGCCTATGCCTTACGCCAATTGAAAGTTCATGAAAAGAACTACACCACTCACGACCTAGAACTCAGAGCCGTAGTATTCGCCCTCAAAATCTGGAGACACTACCTCTATGGCACAGAATGTAAGGTCTTCACGGACCACAAGAGCCTCCAGCACATCTTAAACCAGAAAGAGTTGAATATGAGGCAACAAAGATGGGTCGAGTTGCTCAGCGATTACGAATGCGAAATCTTGTATCATCCTGGAAAGGCAAACGTAGTAGCAGATGCCTTGAGTCGTAAGGATCGTGTGAAGTCACTCCGTGTCAGATCTCTTGCATTGACCATTCACACCGGTCTACCCTCCAAGATTCGTGACGCCCAACTAGAAGCTCTTAAAGAAAAGAACGTCGGAAATGAAGGCCTACGAGGTATGGACCGTCAATTCGAGATCAAACCCGACGGTGCCAGATACTTCATGAATCATATTTGGGTACCTACGTACGGAGACCTCAGAAACCTAGTTCTTAACGAGGCTCACAAGTCCAAGTACTCAATCCACCCTGGTGCTGACAAGATGTACCACGGATTGAAAGAACTTTACTGGTGGCCCAACATGAAGATGGAAGTTGCCACTTACGTCGTAAGTGTTTAACGTGCGCCAAAGTTAAGGCCGAATAACAGAAACCCTCCGGTTTGATTGTCCAACCGATAATCCCCGAGTGGAAATGGGAACGTATCGCCATGGATTTCATCACCAAGCTACCAAAAAGCCGAAATGGTAACGATACTATTTGGGTTATCATCGACCGCCTAACGAAATCAGCTCACTTCCTACCCATGAAGGAAAAGGACTCCATGGAACGACTAACTGCCCTCTACATGAAAGAGATATTCTCCCGCCATGGGACACCCATTTCAATCATCTCTGACAGAGATAGTCGCTTCACGTCTAACTTCTGGCAATCGTTGCATGAAGCCCTGGGTACTCAACTTGACATGAGTACTGCTTACCATCCCCAGACCGATGGCCAGAGTGAGCAAATAATCCAAACCCTGGAGGACATGTTGCGTGCTTGCGCAATAGATTTTGATAAAAACTGGGATGAACACTTGCCCCTATGCGAGTTTTCATACAACAATAGTTATCACACCAGCATTCAAGCCGCCCCATTCGAGGCACTTTACGGTCTAAAGTGCCGATCTCCCATCTGTTGGTTTGAAGTCGGAGACAGCCAAATTACCGGTCCAGAACTAGTGATCGAGACCACCGAAAGGGTTTCGCAGATCCGAAACCGTCTGAAAGCTGCCCGCGATCGTCAAAAGAGTTGTGCAGACATCCGACGGAAACCCCTATCATTCGAAGTCGGAGATAAAGTTCTTCTGAAAGTTGCTCCGTGGAAAGGAGTCATCCGTTTTGGCAAGCGTGGTAAGCTAAACCCCCGATACATTGGTCCATTCCAGATCCTTGAAAAGATCGGACCAGTAGCTTACAGACTACAACTGCCAGCCGAACTTAGTAGCGTACACGACGTGTTCCACGTCTGTAACTTGAAGAAGTGACTTGCCGACGAATCACTCGTCATCCCTCTCGACGAAATTCAAGTTGACGAAACCCTTCACTTTGTATAGGAACCTGCCGAAATCGTCGACCGTGAGGTCAAGAAGTTGAAACGAAGTCGAATTCCTATCGTTAAGGTTCGATGGAACTCCCGGCGCGGATCTGAGTATACTTGGGAACGCGAAGACAAGTTCAAAGCCAAGTACCCGCACCTTTTTCCCAACCCAGCTCCTGTAGACGTCGATGCCTGAATTTCGGGACGAAATTCCTTCAACTAGGGGAGAATGTGACAACCCGTAAGTTTCCAAAGTCAAAACATATAATAATACGTGTAATTACCTGTTTCTGTGTGCATAAATCTGTGTTTTAGTTAACGTAGATAACGTATCATGCAACTATCCGTTAGTCTTGGCGTAACCCTAAACTAATTTTGGCGATCGACCTTGAAAACAATGATATTATATATGAATATCCGATGGAATTTCAACCATAAGAAATTTCACCACAACTATGTGGTTTAATATAAAAAGAATTTTTATATTTTCCTGTCACTTTTGTAGTAATTTAATTACATGCAAAGTTCGTAACGTTACTTCGACGTAAAAATATCCAATGAACGCTTGAGTTTATTTATTTATTTATCAACTACGTCAAGTAGTAAACTCTTTAAATGTTTAGTATTTTTACAACGAAAAACCATTAGGTTTTTATATAAACATTTAACGTCAACGTTTTTCACCGATTAACACCAACTATATTTAAACAAGACTTGTATCCCTTATTTTTTCCAACTATGATTTAATATCCTCCATGCATATTCATTTCCATGCATTATCAAGTTCAATTGTCACCTTCGATCATATTGTCTTTCGTGATCAAAACCCGACACCCGACAATTAGTATCCATCACTAGTAGTAATCCACCACCTTTATCTTAACCTACTACTAATCTCCCATCATTAAGCCATGCACTATTCATGTGTACCTCCCTTAGACAACATCACCATCCAATCCACCCTACACTTACACCCTACTTGTACCAAGAGATTCTTGGTTGACCTTCTCTCCTCTTCTCCTTGCTCCCTAGAAACTGGCCCCCCACCCCCTTGTTCCCTCTCCCTTTTCGGCCAAACCACAAACCGCCACCACCCCACCTCACTTGAACCAACCCCTTTCCTTTCTTTCTTTTGGCAATCATATATATACATCTTTAAAAGGAAACCCTAGCATTCACTTTCACTTCCACAAGAGAACAAACACACACTCTTTCACTCTCTCCCTCTCCCAACCGTCGCACTTGATATGACTTATAATAAGTTTACAAAGTGTTTTGGTAGTTTACAAAACTCTAGAACGAGTCACAGGATCAAAACCGGCCAAATCGGACACATACCGGCAAAACCGACAAAACTAGGAACTTAAACTTTTGAACTTGAATTTTCTGAGTTGATATGATTCTAGGATGAAAATGAATGTGTATTTAATTGTTTGATCATTGCCTTAGTCATATTTACAAATAACGTGAAATGCGGCTAGAACCGGCAAAAAGCCCGTGTTAACCTTAAACCGTCATTTCGCCCTTTAAAAGTCCTTTGAACTCACATGATATTTATTTGGGAAATATAAACTACTTCTAAACTAATTTTTATCATGGAAATTAATAATATGTTATTTATCGCGCAACATGTATTTATTTTCAATAAATATTTCAAATAGGTCAACGATACCGTACTACATTACCGGGTTACCATAACGCCAAGACTTGACCAACCAAATTGGAGTGACTTAGATGTCAACCCAATTTCTATATTCTAAGTCGTCTTATAACATTGTATAGGACTGTTTACTTGCCTATCTTACTGAATCCTTTGCATTCAGGTGAGTTTTCACGGCCCTTTTCTTTTACAGTTTTAATACTTGGGGGAGAATTCATTACAAACATAAATCATTACCTGACAAATAGATCGCTTGTTACCTTATTGATTACGTGAGCTTTTCTAGTCCAAATCATGTTGTATCATGCTTGTTCATGTTATGATGAAACCCCACTATTAGTTGAATCCGATTAATTTACATACAGAAACGATGACTCGTGGATAGATCTATTGGGTTAACGCCTCTACTTTGATTGGTAGCTCCAATCCTGGCTCCGTTTTAATAGTCAGAAGGGTACATACAGTTATATTTGGCCATGCGGTACTATTGGACATAGTATCATGAGTGGGTAATCAGTTAGTTTCGGAATTCAAGGTTCATGGTAATCTATAAAACAGTATCTATACAAATTGTCAAACGATGGAATGATTTATTCAAACTTGTTTATCAACCTTTACATGCATGCTATCTAAACCTGTGAACTCACAAACTTTATGTTGACTCGTTTTAGTATATGGATTCTCAGGTGATTGAACTCTGCTGCATTCTGGACATCATATCATTTAGGACATGAATTTTTCTTATTCTGGAGTCATGGTCAAAATGAGCTGCACTTTTGGAGATTTCATTGCATAACACCTAACGGTGTCATGTGTTCAAATCTTTTTGAAATGTAATTGTTTTGTAACAATTAAAACAAACGTACTTCCACTACTATTTCCGCTGCCACTTTGAATGAAAATCCATATTTTGAATTAACTTAACTTTATAAACGGCTCTAGTTGTCTAATCATCCAGAGGTCGTTCTATGTAATCTTGACTATAATCCATCTCGCTCGCAACCGACACATTAAATTACGGGGTGTGACAGTTAGAATCCTGCTGAGGCATCCATAAAGGTGAGCATCTCGTGACCAGCCGTAGCATCCACCATAGCATCAATGTGGGGAAGTGGAAAAGGATCCTTAGGACAGGCCTTATTCAAGTCTGTGTAATCAACACAAACTCTCCACTTTCCATTTTTCTTCTGGACCACCACCACATTTGCTAGCCACCTAGGATATTTGACTTCTCTAATCATCTTGGTTTTGAGAAGCTTGTCAACTTCCTCCTGGATGATTATATTCTTCTCGGGAGCGAACTTCCTCCTTTTTTGCTGTATAGGCCTGAAAGAAGGATCTAAACCAAGTTTGTGAGTAATTACATGTTTAGGGATACCTGTCATGTTTTCATGCTTCCAGGAGAAAGTTGAAGTTCTGGCTTGGAGAAGCTGGAGTAATTCCTGCTCAACATCTGCTGGGATGCTTGTTCCCATGAGCACCTTGATTTCAGGATTCCCAGGTTCTAGAGGCACGTCTTTAACATCAAGCTCCCTGTCCTCCTGTATTTCAAGTGCTCTTTTCTGTAATTGCTATCCCTTCATCACCTTAGTGGTGTTCTTCATTGATGTTGAATAGCAGTTCTTGGCTTCCTGCTGGTCACTTTCAATCCTCACAACTCCCCAGGGTGTAGGAAGCTTGATACACTGGTGATAAGTTGAAGGGACTGCCTTCATCTCGTGAATCCATGGCCTGCCAAGAATAATATTGCAACAAGAGAGAGAATCTATAACACATAATTTTTGCATAGAGTTTACCCCCTCTATATATACCGGAAACCTGATATCCCCAACGGTGCTTTTAGTTTCACCGCTGAAGCCAACCAGGACTGAGGATCTTGCGCCTATTTCAGTTTCTGGGATCCCCATCTTCTTGAGCACATCAAGACGAATTATGTTACTGAGCTTCCATTATCGATCAGGATCCTGCGAACAAAATGGTTAGCAATATATAAAGAAACCACAAGACTATCATGATGAGGATCCTGAACATGGGAGCGGTCGCTCTCATCGAAGGATATCATCTTCTCTAGAGTCAGGGTGGAAGTCCGGACAGGTCTGTCACCCTGTTCAGATTTGGATTCCTTAGCATGCTTCTTGGCTGAGGAATATGAAGTGCCACAGATGTCTGAGCCTCCTGAAATGAAGTTGATTATCTTGGCATCCTGGGGTGGAGAAGCTGCTCTCTGAGGCACCTTGTCGGCTTCCTAAGTCTTGACCTTCTTTCTGCCTATCAATTCTTTAAGATGCCCCTTGCTGAGTAGATAGCTGATTTCCTTTCGGAGTGCTATACATTCGTCTGTTAGGTGGCCAAAATCTTTATGGAAGGCACACCCACTTGGTCTTGTCTTTCCAGGATCCTTGCTTGGTATCCTTCCTGGGCCATCTTTCCTTTTCACCTAGGTCCTGCATAGCACACATCAAACCACCAATATCAACTGAAAAATAGTATTCAGATACTTTAAGATACTCCTCATCATCATCGTCTTGGTTAACAGCATTGACTTTGTGATTTTCCGGTTTGGAGTATGGACGAGATCTATATAGCTTCCCGGGGGATTCCGCCTTTTTACTGTTAGGATCATATTTAGGGACCTCCAATCTTTGGTGGATCTTCTTGTCATCTTCCAAACGGATAAACCTTAAGGCTCTACTACGTACTTCGTCGAGATTCCTACAAGGAGTCATGATAAGGTCATCATAAAAACGTGAATTATTAGAGAGCCCCATTTTAAAGGCTTATACGGCTACTGCCATATCCAAATTAGGAATCTCAAGAGATTCTCGTCTGAATCTTGCAATGTACTCCCTGAGAGGCTCATCTGGCTTCCGAACTATTCGGTACAGGTCACCTGTAAGCTTTTCAAAGGTCCTGCTGCAAAAAAATTGATTGTAAATAGGTTAACTACATGAGAAAACGATGTAATAGCGTTAGGAGGAATGCTCAGTAGCCATTTCATGGTTGGTCCTGTTAAGGTTGAACCTAAGCCTTTGCATAGACAGGCTTCTTTGATTTCTATCGGAATGGGATTAATCTCCATACGCTCCCGGTAATGTGCCACGTGTTCTTCAGGATCTGTGGTTCCATCGTAAAGCTTCATGCTTGGAGTTTGGAAGCGTTTCGGGATCTCCACTTGGGAAATTGGCCAGGTAAATCTAGAGATCTTGTGGCTTTCCAAAGGAACCTCAGGAATAGGTTTCAAGATCCATGGAACACTTGATATCATCTCTTTCAACTTCTGGAGCTCCCTAGCAATACTTGGATGAATACCTGCATCATGAAGAGCACCCTCGTTAGAAACGATGGGAATTGGATTGGACACATTACCTGGGCTAGGATTCTGGACTGGGATCCTGGTATTATATCCATAGCTCGTTGGGATGCTCGGCTCTGTAGTGGCTGCTGTTTTCATGGGGATGAAGTCACCATCATGCACATCTGAGGAGCTAGTCTTGAAGATTCCTGCAGAAACAGAAGGATTAAAGTATTGATATCCTTGGAGGTTCTGGCTTGGATTCCCAGCAGAGAAAGGATATCCTTGGGACAGCGTGGCTAGGGATCCTAATGATAGAGGGATCCAAGGATCCTTGTAGCGCGACTGCGAGGATTCTGGTGGGACAGCTCCTGAGAATCCGGCAGTACTCCCTACATACCCAGCGGCCTGAGATGTCACTGTAGGGACTGCAGTGAAGCCTGGAGCTGATTTGTAATTGTAACGAGCCAGATCTGAGGATCCTGAAGCATTGAAGTCAAGGTGCCTTGGAAATAGAGGACTTTGTTCCTCCACAGGTTTCTTAGACTTCTTAAGCTGCTCGATCTCCTTCATCACTGTTTGATTGGTCTTTTCTTGCTGATCCATCTAATTTTTCACCTGCTTAATCAAGGAAAACAAATCGTTGTTAGTAATAACCGGATCAACAGATTGAACCTGGGATCCTGTGAAAACAGGATAGTCAGTTTTTCTCGGCTGCTCGTCCACTTTCTTCTGACGGTCATTAGTCTTCTTCTGGCTTCCTGGAATGGAAGGAAGAGGAGGAATGGAGGACGATGTAGAGGCCGAAACAGTTTTCTGTTGGTTTGACATTTTTGAGATTGGAGATCGAATGAAGTGAATAAGTTACTATCATCACTTTCACACCAAATTCATCACATTGATCATCATAGTATTACTAAAGATGAACAAAACAACATGTATCAACCATCAATTTGATCAATTTGTCGAATTTCTATACACCCACTCATGGGTTACGAACTTTAACAAAGAAGTTAGGGTTCTTACCAGTACATCTGCATGCACGACTTGTGAAGATAAACTCCATTCCTTTACCAATTTCGTACATGCATCACTTATAACCCAAGATTTCGTTAGGATTGGAGGCTTATATAGTCAAAGTCATCCTCCTCCTCCCTCCTGGTCGTAACTCACGACTTCCCCCAAGTGGGGTTATGTTTTCTAAAGTTTACTTCACAAGTTTTACCCATATAGTCCCTCTAATTATATCCACTAACCTTAGTTTCCAAAACTAAGGCAATTTGGCTAAAACCACCCATAACTTTGAGATTTATTTAAAATAGACCTCATTTTATCTATCTTACACTTTAAACCTCATGTTTACATAACTGGTTGAGTTAGGGACTAATGTCCCATCTTATTTATTTACGAATAAAATATTCGTTCGGTTTCGGGATGTTATACCATGAATCAATCGACTGTTGTCTCTGTGAGTCTGTTACATGCAAACAATTTCTTTCTGCCTTTTGATACGTTCTGTTAGAGACGAATTGTTTTCCGTTGTAGAGTTTATCGCAACGATGATGATGGGTTTTTGCTTTGGGCCTTGATAATATACATTCGGTGGTGACAGTGAGGCGTGGCTTTAGAGTTTATCGACTTATCGTAGCCGTTTCCAGTAATCCGATCACAGCCTCTACGACCATGACGATTGTTAGTTCTATGACTGTTCTGCAAATCTCTAATTTTATTATGTGTTTTGTAATTGTAGGTCCCTAGCTATTTTTCTCTCCAATTGCCTCTTCAAGTAAATTTGTTCTTCAGTATTCACTTTATGATTGATGCATTCTTTATAAGGTTAAATTGTTTAATGTTTGTGTTCCTGATCATTTTGCTACAGTCCAAACTTTTGTCATATTTTAGGTATTTGCAGCTGTGAAATTCAAACTAGATTCTTTAGGTATTTAACCCCTATCATTTTAAACTTTTGTTCTCTAAATTGTCTTTATAACTTGGCAGTAAAAATAACGGAAAAGTGTTCCTGTTGTTTTAGTCAAAAATTCACAAAGGAATTTCGTATTCCAAACTTAGAATGTGATGCTTGTCAATATGCTAGAAATGTAAAGTTGAACACAAGGATATAACGAGGGAAAACTCCAAGGTCTTTCGAGTTGCCTCTAGGAATCCTAGCAAAAAAACCTCGGGAGCCGGCCTAAAAAGCCTGCTGCCTAGCACTTTTATTGATAATCAAATGAAAAATTACAATGGGTTGGAGGTTTGATCGATCAGAACTATGTGATACAATGTTGTGCGGTCGTAACTGAGCTAAAGTGTGTTCAATGTGTTGAATGTGTGTTCCTACTGATCGAATCCTCAATTTATATAACAAATACAATGATAACAAACTTTCCGGGATTCCCGGGATCCTATCGTCCAACGAACTTGACCGTTAAGGGTCCTCTTCGTTCAGTTGGTCCACGATCTTCCATAGCTGGAGCTTAAGTTTCGGAAGTAGTTATTGACTTCGTCGGTACCTGGTCAAATAAACACGTGGCAAATATGAGGGTTAGCAAAATAAAATAAATCAGGATACCTGGGTAAACGGGATTCCTAGTCGATAATAGGATTCCTGAACTATCTGAGCTTCCTGCGAGCATCCTGAAAATATACCCTCAACAATTGCCCCTTGAATTTCAACAGATGTGGATAAGCTCGACAGCTGTTAAAATTCAAAAAGATGCTCTTTTCACGGCGTGTAAACGGTAAAAACAGTTGAGATGGGACAAATTTCTCGGCGTCCAAGAGATGTGATGCTAATCATGATCTTTTCTTTAAATAGGAGATCCAAAATTGAGATTTTCTCCATCTTCTTCACAAAATCTCTCGAGCTTCTCTGATATTCCAGGTCAGTCCCTCTTCGTTTTTCTTGCTTTTCTTCTCGTTTTTCGGCCATGGCCAAGAAAAACACCCGATCGTCTTCTTCGTTAAGCTCCCTGGTCGTCGAGAATTTCCATGATCAGGGGTACATTATCCCCTATGAGGAAGAAACCTGCACTTTCGACGACGGCGATATACTCGAGTTGAAGAACTCCGGTATCTTTCCGCCGGAAGCCATTTTTCGACCATTCGATTCTCAAACCAAGTCCGATTTCATCTCCACCACCTGGGTTTGCTTCATGTACTACCCTTTCTTGCTTGGGATGACGTTCCCCTTTCCGGAGCTTATCACCCAGTTCTTCAAGACCACCCGGCTTTCCTACTCCCAAACCTTGCCAATGGTCTGGAGAATCCTGTATTCTCTGGATCAGTTGAACCAAACCAGGAATCTCAACATTGGGATTCCTGAGATCTGTGAAGCATACCAGTTAAGAACCCATAGTTGTAGCCGGTTTGTTCTCAAAGCTCGCACCTCCACCTTCCAGTTGATTCCCCGAGCTTCCCACAATGACCATGACTGTAAGAAGCGTTTTTTCTTTGTCAAATGAGATTCGATTCCTGGGGTGACGGAATTGCCATTGAAGTGGGTTGAGAAGGGTAGGATACTGATGTCTTTCATTTTCATTGAATCTTTAATATATTTTTAACTTCTCTGTTGTTTTCTTTTTTGCAGCACCCAAGTTTGAGAATCTCATCAAGAAGCAGCCTAATTTCAAGAAGCTTGAAGCAGTTTACCAAATTCCTGCCAGCGAAAGAGCCTTGGTCCTTGAAGCAACAACCAGTGAAAACATCTACTTAGCCGATCATACTCCCGCCATGTCTGGTAAGTCTTTGTAGGATTCTGAACTGCTTGTTTATTCGAGCATCCTGACTGTTGATAACCTGTTTCTATTCGCAGCTCCCATATCCGGCGCCTCATTTTCCCTGAAGGATCTTGACAGTCTGCTCAAGATCAAGAAGGAACAGCTTGAGCATCCCACCACCTCCAAGCCGCTTGTCAGCCGGCCAAAGGCCTCGGCTTCCAAGAAGCGAAAGGCTTCCGAGACTCCTGCAGCTCCCGTGGTGTACCTGGAAACCTTTGAAGATCTTGCCCCTTCCGAGGTCAGCAACAAGATCCTCTCGATGCAGACCATGATCAACCTGGTAAGAAGCTCATACAATTTTCATGTTAGTTTCATACCTGTTGCAGCTGTTGACCAGGATTCCTGTTTGTGCAGGGTATTGAGAAGCTGAGCACCCAGGCCATAGATATGGAGCGGAAGCTTGCTGAAGCCGACGAGAAGATCCAGGCCCAAGCCGACACTGCTAAGGGTAAAACCCTGTTCTACAAGCATAAGCTCCCTGAGTAGCGTCAAACCCTCGAAGCCAAGATGGCCACCGATGCTGAAATAGGCCAACTCTCGGCTGCCCGGAGCGTCCTGGAATGCAAAATCCAAATGGCTGAAGAGGCTGAAGCGACTGGCTTCCAAGTGCCTGGTTGGGACATTGTAGGCTGGAAACTGGTCTTGGAATCACTAGGAGGAGACGGTGATGTGGAAGGGAAAGATGGGAACGATGGTGGCTCCTCAAAGATGATTCCGGATGCTCCGGTGGCGATGACAAGGGCTTACGTGGTGGAGCTTGGAGAGGGCAAAAGCTGGAGGATGCGGTGAAGCAGGCGGAGGAGGAGAAGACAGTGGGCGATGAGGATAATGCAACGGTCTGAGCCCACATTTTTAGGTTTTTGGTGGTTTGTTTGGTGAAACTTTTTGTTTTCCTGTAATAGACAAGTAACAAACAACAATGGTAGGGATCCTGGTGGAGGGATCTTGTGTTTACAAGACGAAACCAGGATTCCTAAAAAACAATCTTTTGACCTTAAAGCTTCTCAAATGGAGGGATCCTGAGGTTTTCAGGACAAAACTTGGGAAGCTCAAAACCTTTAGTAGTTATTAATAATATCAGTACCTTTTGGCTTCTCATGTTAGGTTTTGCACTAAAGTTTTTATGGATAGGATTAGTTTATAAAAATTATCAAGAATCTTAAAAATGACTTGTAAGTTGAAAAACCATCTGGGGTTTAAACAATTAAATAATTATGCTTCAAGATTAACAAAAACTTAAGTCACCTGACCTTCAAAATTTTCCTTAGCCGATTTTTTGATTTAGACAATCATCTCTTCTTTCATCTTATTCGGGATTCCCACGGGAATCTTGAAGTCACTTCTCTTGGAACTTGTCTTAACTTCCTCGGGAACCTGAAACAATCTTAAGAAGCTTCTTGGCCTTCGGCCGAAGCTAACGCTTCTGAGAGTAAAATAAGTTTGAAAATAAGCTGGGGATAAACCCGGGATTCTTGGGACTAAGACAAAACTGGGGACAAGCTTGATAAACTTGGGACTAAGCCAAAACTGGGGTCAAGCCCGATAAACTTGGGACTAAGCCAAAACTAGGGTCAAGCCCATACGTATGTGACATGAAAATGCCAAAACCTTAGATAACATTTCAGTGTTATAAATCTTGAGAATCCTCCCAGCAGCCTCCAGTGACAAGATTGTCAGCCACCCCTGGAGTGGACTGGTCCGGCCACCTTGAGCATACTAGTGGACAACGTGCGCTACTGGCGAGGGTCGTGCGCTACTGGCGATTACCCAAACTTAGGAGAGGAGTCAGCCTCTCACACCTTAGAAGGTATGCGGGATACCTTAAACGTAGGAGAGGTGGCCAACCTCTAACTGGGGATATACCCAAAATTCTCTAGGATTCTCAAAATCTGCAAAACACTCAACACTTCGTGAGGGGTGGGTGTTAGCTTAGCTGACACCACTCCGATACTTAAGTCAGTAATGTGTCATAGGAATAACAAGAATAAATTGAAATAGGATTAGTATACGTACCTTGGAATATTTAGACAGTGAGGATCCTTGGGATTCTTCCTGAGATTCTCAATGGGACTCTCACATAAAATATGTTTTTAAGATGGATGGCATTCCAAGCTCTTGGCAGAGGTTCTCCTTCCATATTTACCAAACGGTATGCCCCATTTCCTTCTTCAGAATCTATAAGGTAAGGTCCTTACCACTTGGGTGCTAACTTCCCATCAGCAGGATTGGTAGTATTCTGAAAAGCCTTCCTCAAGACCAAGTCACCTACTTGAAATCTTCTTAGCCTGGTGTTCTTGTTGTAGGATTTTGCTATCCGCTGCTGGTAAGACGCCATCCGGATTCTGGCCATATCTCTGAGCTCCTCGACTGTTTTGAGATCCTGAAGGAGATTCTGGCTGTTGGTTTTAGGATCCCGACAGTTGACTCTGGTTGTTGGGAGTACCATATCTGTAGGGATCACAGCTTCTGCTCCAAATACTAACGAGAATGGCGTTTGGCCAGTAGCATTTTTAGGTGTGGTTCTATCCGCCCAAAGGACAAATGGCAGCTCCTCGGCCCATTTCCCTTTCTTGGAGCCCAGCTTCTTCTTGAGGTTGTTGATTATGATATTATTGCTGGATTCTGCCTGCCCATTAGCCTGAGGGTGGACAGGTGTTGAAGTGATCATCTTGATGCCCCAGCTTTCACAGTAGCTTGTAGTTCTTTTGCCTCTAAACTAGGAGCCATTGTCGCATATGATCTCTGCCGGAATCCCAAATCTGGTGAGGATGTTCCTTTTGATGAAGGATATCACTTCTTTTTCTTTCACTTGAACATAGGCTTCTGCTTCAATCCACTTGGAGAAGTAATCCGTCATGGGAAGCATAAACACCTTTCCTCTAGGAGCCTTTGGCAGCTTACTCACAATATCCATGCCCTACTTCAGGAATGGCCATGGGGATACTATAGGATGTAGATGCTCAGCGGGTTGGTGGAGGATATTGCCATGCCTTTGACAAGCATCGCGTTTTTGTGAGAAGCTTGCGACATCCTTCTTCATAGTTGGCCAATAATATCCGAATCTGAGAACTTTAGAGAACAGTGCCCTGCCCCCGGTATGGTTCCCACAATCTCCACTGTGGATGTCTTCAAGCACCTCAAGAGCTTCTGACTTCTCTAGGCACCTTAAGTAAACACCTGCAAGAGATATTCTATATAGGATATTGTTAATAATAGTATAGGGTACTACCTTTGTGCGAAAAGCCCTGGGGTTTTCGCCCTTGGGAATCTCCCCATCTTTGAGATACTTCTTGATTGGGTAAGTCCAGGATTCCTAAGCATCTTCAGGATTCTCAACATCTGCGCCTGCATTATTGTAAACAGCCTGAGCTTCCTGTAGAGCTATCGTTGGCGTTAGGACGTGAGTTATTGGAATCTGGACATCCTCAGGGATCCTAAGCGATGAAGCCATGTTTGCTAAGGCATTGGCTTCTGCATTATCTTCTCTTGGTACCTGCGAAATGTTAAAATTTTTGAAAAATAGAGACAATTTTCTAACAATTTCAAGATATTTGATCAGATTCTCCCCTCTCACTGCATAAGAGCCATTAAATTGGTTAGTCAATAAAAGAGAATCAACAAACACTTGTATGGACAGGATTCCCATATCCCTGGCCAGCTGTAATCCAGCAATTAAAGCTTCATATTCAGCTTCATTGTTGGTAGCCTGAAATTCACAGGATATGGATAGAGGTATTATTTCCCCCTGTGGCTATTTTAGCAGGATTCCCAGCCCTGTTCCTCTGACATTTGAGGAGCCGTCAGTATAGAGGATCCAGTCTTCCTTGACCTTCTCAAGCTGCTGGACTTCCTTTTCAACTTCTGGTTCTATGTCACTGCTGAAATCCGCCACAAAGTCAACTAATGCTTGGGACTTGATTGCCGTTCTTAGTTCATATTTGATGTCGTAGGCACTCAGCTTGACTGCCCACTTAGCCATTCTTCCTGACATTTCCGGCTTCCTGAGAACTGCCTTGATAGGATAGTTAGACATCACAATTATAGTATGGGTTTCAAAATAATGTCTAAGTTTAGTGGAAGCCATTATAAGAGCTAGAATTAATTTTTCAATGTGAGAATACCTGGATTCTGCGTCTAGCATAGTTTTACTTACATAATATACCGGATGCTGCTGACCTTGATGGTCTTTAACCAGGACTGCACTGATTGAGCTTCCGGAAACAGAGAGATATAAATATAGAGGCTCCCCATCTTCTGGTTTCATCAATAACGGGGCTGCTGACAGGTAGTCTTTCAGGCATCTCAGGGCTTCTTCATGCTTCTCAGTCCATTCGAATTTCTTATTTTTCCTCAGGATATCGTAGAAATCCTTACTCTTTTCTGAGGATCTTGAAATGAACCTGTTGAGTGCTACGATTCTTCCTGTCAACCTTTGTACCTCTTTTACATTCGACGGGGACTTCAAATTTAGGATTGCTTTGATCTGCTCTGGACTTGCTTCAATCCCTCTTTCGGTAACCATGTATCCTAAGAATTTTCTAGCTCGCACCCCATAATGGCATTTGGAGGGGTTGAGCTTCATGTTATACTGATCAATGATATCGAAGGCCGTTTGGAGATCCCTGACATGATCTTCAGCTTTTTTGGATTTCACCACCATGTCATCTATGTAGACTTCCATCGTGTCCCCCAGTTTCTCTTCGAACATCATATTGACGAGCCTCTGGTAGGTGGCACCTGCATTCCTTAAACCAAAGGGCATAGCAGTGTAATAATATATACATGTTAGAGTCATAAATGCGGTGTGCTCCTGGTCGCATGGTTCCATCTGGATTTGTTAGTGTGACAACCCGTAAGTTTCCTAAGTCAAAACATATAATAATACGTGTAATTACCTGTTTCTGTGTGCATAAATCTGTGTTTTAGTTAACGTAGATAACGTATCATGCAACTATCCGTTAGTCTTGGCGTAACCCTAAACTAATTTCGGCGATCGACCTTGAAAACAATGATATTATATATGAATATCCGATGGAATTTCAACCATAAGAAATTTCACCACAACTATGTGGTTTAATATAAAAAGAATTTTTATATTTTCCTATCACTTTTGTAGTAATTTAATTACATGCAAAGTTCGTAACGTTACTTCGACGTAAAAATATCCAATGAACGCTTGAGTTTATTTATTTATTTATCAACTACGTCAAGTAGTAAACTCTTTAAATGTTTAGTATTTTTACAACAAAAAACCATTAGGTTTTTATATAAACATTTAACGTCAATGTTTTTCACCGATTAACACCAACTATATTTAAACAAGACTTGTATCCCTTATTTTTCCCAACTATGATTTAATATCCTCCATGCATATCATTTCCATGCATTATCAAGTTCAATTGTCACCTTCGATCATATTGTCTTTCGTGATCAAAACCCGACACCCGACAATTAGTATCCATCATTAGTAGTAATCCACCACCTTTATCTTAACCTACTACTAATCTCCCATCATTAAGCAATGCATTATTCATGTGTACCTCCCTTAGACAACATCACCATCCAAGCCACCCTACACTTACACCCTACATGTACCAAGAGATTCTTGATTGACCTTCTCTCCTCTTCTCCTTGCTCCCTAGAAACTGCCCCCCCCCCCCCCTTGTTCCCTCTCCCTTTTCGGCCAAACCACAAACCGCCACCACCCCACCTCACTTGAACCAACCCCTTTCCTTTCTTTCTTTTGGCAATCATATATATACATCTTTAAAAGGAAACCCTAGCATTCACTTTCACTTCCACAAGAGAACAAACACACACTCTTTCACTCTCTCCCTCTCCCAACCGTCGCACCTCTCTCTCTCTACTCTCTCTCTAGTTTTTCTTCATCCAAACACAAGTTCACTTGAAGATTCAAGCTACAAGGAGCAACAAGGAAGCAAGATCTATCATTCTCCACCCTCCTTCACGATTTTCTCAAGTTAGTAGACTACATTTCTTACTTTTCTACTAGATTTTCATGTTAGATGAAACCCTTGCATGCATCTAACACTCCTACATCAAGTCTTGGTTAAAAATGGTGACATTAAACTTGTATTTTCTTCTATGATGATAATAACCTACATGTTTGTTCATGCTATTGTTAGATCTAGTAAACCTCATGTTTATATTACATGTATTTTGAACCTCTCTTACACTACATTGTATAGATCTATAGAAAAACATATGTTGATATGCTAGTATGTGTGTGAAATGCCTTGGTTTTATGAACAAACCTCTAGATCCGAAATTTATGACTCTTGGAACCCTAGGTCCGAAATTTTTAACATGTTAGAAGGTTGTGGATAGCACCATATGACTTATTGATATGTTTGGACGGCTAAATCTATAAAAATAACCTACTAAAAAGATCCGGAAACTATAGATAAATTAGGGAAAATTTAGGTCAGAAACTTTGACCCCTTCTAAAGTGATTTTAAAAGATGTTTTTAGTCATAAAAACCCTAGTACAAGATCCCTTTCGAAAATAGCTAAATTTGGGAAAAAACGGGACCTAAAACGGACACTTTACGGGCCCGGAAACCTCGTTTTTGTAAAGATATGCAAACTGTAAGGCCCCAAACCCCTCTAGTAGAATTACACGTCATATAAAATCAGAGTTTGAAAATTTCATCATTCACTTAAGACTTTCATCCATCATCAGGCCACATTTACAAAATTCAAGCGTTCAGCATCATCATCTTAATAATAGTTTACTTACAAAACATTCATTACTGCTAAACATAAACTAATAGGTCCTACATTTGTGATGTTCGGTTCCAAAATTCCTCGATTCGATCCTGACCCGCCAACTATCGATTACCTGCCAAAAACACTAGTAATACATTAGTATTAATGGCATACAACAGCAAACAACACAGCACAACACTTAAACACAAGAAACAAAACAAATTTCCCGGACAGCAGCTCCAAGCGTATCGCTTGGAGCTCCTGAAGTTCCAGGCGATACGCCTGGAGCCTGATTTCCAGGGCTCCAGGCCAGTTTTCCCATACTTAGCCAAATTTTCAGCAATTCCACCCTATTGCTATTTCACCTATCATAACTTCATTTTTAACACTAGAAACTCGTTATAACCTATCATCTATGGTTATAATACATTTTCGTAAAAATCACAAGTTTACAACGTAATAACTTCCATTAGCACCCGGGTCGACCCGTCGACCCGTTAAGGCATTTTTCCATTCCAGCCCCTAAGGCACATCTCCACCTGCAATTTCTCATCATGTTCATATCTTGACACACACATATGTTGTGCCAAACCGCTTAATCTTTCTTGTTGCGACAAATGGAGAATTGTAATCTCACAATTACTCACATCGTCACAACATCGCTGCTTAACCCAAACGGGTCATACATCATTGCTTTCCAACTTGGTTATTTGCATACCAAGTCCCTTATTTCAGCAACAACAAGAGTCAATACAAATTGTGTTCACTAGATACTAGGTTGATAGCCATTGCTATCTAGTAAACGCCCCACAAATTCATGACATGTGAGTACTTAAACATATATAACCGCTACGTGTTACCTTTAAGCCTTATTCTTGCCTTCACGTTGGTGACTTGTAGTTCCACTCGCTTCACCTATATCCATTACATCGTTTAGATTACCATTGCATATTCATGGATCACACAATTATCATACAATCACCTAAACAACTCATGAATTTAGCATACACACAAGTCCATTCTCATTCAAGCATTTCCTCAAACATCTTAGGTGCTCATATTGAATTCTACTTAATGAGTAGCCTACAATATTTCATCCTATCCATTTTCATCACATATGCATTCTATAATATATCACAACTTGATTCACCAATATTCAACTCATACACATAATAAATCTTCACTCAAGCATTTCATCAAACACCTTGTGTGAATAATTGGTGTTCTACAAGTTTAGGAGCTTTCATTCCTACATTACAACCACAATTCATCATACTACAAAATTTTCAGCTTTTACACTAAAGCAATTACTCAAATCAGTTTACTAGCATACGTGGTGCATAATTAACCAACCCACATCACCCATCCACCATAAATATCGAAATCCATGAGGTGGGGGTTTGACCTCCACCTCAACCTCTACAAATAACACACAAATTAGTCATGCAAGCAGAAATTTAGCATCATCTAGGTACATAAACACATAACAACACAGAATTCGACCTCAATTTGGTTATTAGAAGAAACCTACAAAATCACCCACATCAAGTTTACTACTTACTTGCACCCACGAGGGAAATTAAGAAGAGTATGGTGAACTAGAGGTCTTCTACTTCCTAATTTCGATTTCTCCTTAGCAAAATCCACCAAATTTCTCTTGGATTGAAGAGGATTGAAGAACTAGGGCTCCTCCCCCCTCTCTCTCTCTCGTACGCGATTCTAAGTCTGGGGAGATCCAAGACTTGTTTTTCCCTTTTTAACATTTACAGCTATAGCCCCTCAATTTGTATTTCATGAAAAATCTAGCCAAAGCCTTTTATTTACACAATTAACCCTCCACTTTTCTTTAGTTTAACCATCTATTATAAAGTTAACTTAATAACTAGAAATCCCCCATAATTAACCCGGTTAACCACCTAAACCCGCTTATTCCTCTAAAACCCCAAATAAGTCATAATTATAATTAAGCACCCAATTTAATACGAAACTCAGGATGTTACAACTCCACCCCCCTTAGATGGAGTTTCGTCCCCGAAACTAGAAGTACATACCGGAATAAGTAGGGGTAGTATCTCCGTATTTCTTCCTCGGAATCCCACGTAGTGTCCGATCCCTTCCTATGCTCCCATCTCACCTTTACTTGCTCGATTTCTTTATTCCTGAGCCGCTTAGTTTTGTGGTCAAGAATTTCAATTGGCCTTTCCACATAATTCAACTTGTCATCAATCACGATATCATCCAAGGGCACATAGGCAGCCTCGTCAGCTAGACACTTTCTCAGATTAGCCACGTGGAACGTATCATGGATTCCACTCAGTTCTTCCGGTAACTCTAATTGGTAAGCATTTTGACCCACTTTAGCAAGGACTTTAAAAGGCCCGATGAATCGTGGGCTCAATTTTCCCCTCTTACGAAATCTAATTATTCCCTTCCACGGGGTCACTTTTAACAACACGTGATCCCCCTTTTTGAATTCAATATCCCTACGCCTCTTATCTGCATACGATTTCTGTCGATCTTGGGCGGCCTTTAAACGCGCTCTTATGATATTAATCTTCTCATTGGTAGCTTTGACCACCTCTTTATGGGCCAACTCCCTTTGACCCAATTCACCCCAACACAAGGGTGTCCTACACTTCCGCCCATAAAGTGCCCCATATGGGGACATTCCAATACTAGCATGATAGCTGTTATTGTATGAGAATTCCACCAAAGGTAAATGAGTGTCCCAACTTCCTCCGAAATCCAACACACACGCTCGCAGCATATCCTCGAGTGTTTGGATTGTCCTCTCGCTTTGCCCATCAGTTTGAGGATGGTAGGCGGTGCTAAACAGTAACCGAGTACCCATACACTCCTGAAATTCCCGCCAAAATTTAGAAGTGAAGCGGGTGTCTCTATCCGACACGATCGACACCGGGACTCCGTGTCGCGATACAATCTCTTCCACATAGACATTCGCCATTCCCTCAGATGAATACGACTCACTAATAGGTAAGAAGTGTGCACTTTTAGTAAGTCGATCCACTATCACCCAAATAGCATCAAAATTCCTCCTCGTTTTTGGCAACTTTGTGAGCAAATCCATCGTGATGTGCTCCCATTTCCACTCCGGTATCTCGAGAGGTTGCAGCTTACCATACGGCTTTTGATGTTCAGCTTTGACTTGAAGACAAGTCAAACATTTCTCCACATATTTTACGATATCCCGTTTCATGCCCGGCCACCAATACTCACGTTTTAGATCATGATACATTTTTGTGGCTCCCGGGTGGATTGAATACCGAGATTTATGAGCCTCGTCTAGGAGCAACTCCTTTACCCCGCACGTGTTAGGAATCCATATCCGCCCAAAACGATATTTAAGACCATTGTCCTCGTGGACTAAGTCCTTCACCACCCCCTTTATCCGCTCTTTCTTCCAATTTTCTTCTTTCACCGCTTCCTCTTGTGCTTCCTTGATTGCATCAAGAATGCTTGAGGTTATAACCAGCTTCATCGATTTCACCTTAATAGGCGCGTAATCTCCTTTTCTGCTTAAGGCATCCGCCACCACATTGGCCTTGCCCGGATGGTAATGAATCTCACAATCATAGTCTTTGATCAGTTCCAACCACCTTCGTTGCCTCATGTTTAACTCTTTCTGATCAAACAAATATTTCAAGCTTTTGTGATCAGTATAGATGGTGCACGGAATGCCATATAAATAATGCCGCCAAATTTTTAAGGCGAACACCACCGCTGCCAACTCAAGATCATGAGTTGGATAGTTAACCTCACTACTCTTCAACTGCCTCGATGCATAGGCTATCACTCTACCCCGCTGCATAAGTACACACCCCAAGCCGAGGTATGACGCATCTGAGTATATCACTAAATCCTCCGTCCCATCGAGTAAAGCCAACACGGGAGCATGAGTTAGCTTTTCCTTTAGGGTCCGGAAGGACTCCTCCTGTTTTTCACCCCATTCGAATTTCACATCTTTCCTTGTGAGCCGGGTCAATGGCAAGGCTATTTTGGAGAAGTCTTGAATAAATCTCCTATAGTAGCCTGCCAATCCTAAGAAACTCCGGATTTCAGTCGGGTTCTTAGGTGTTCTCCATCCCGCTACTGCTTCGACCTTGGCAGGGTCTACCAATACCCCCTCGAGCATTCACCACATGCCCCAAAAATTGTACCTCCCGTAACCAGAAGGCACACTTTGAGAACTTCGCATAGAGTTTCTCCCGCCTTAAAGTTTCCAACACCTCACGTAAGTGTTGGGCATGCTCTTCCTCACTCCGCGAATATACCAAAATGTCATCAATAAACACAATAACGGATCGATCCAACATCGGCCTACACACGCGGTTCATGAGGTCCATGAAAGCCGCCGGTGCATTAGTCAATCCGAAGGACATTACTAGGAACTCGTAATGCCCATACCGCGTCCGAAAAGCTGTCTTTGGGACATCCTCCTCTCTCACCTTCAGCTGATGGTACCCCGATCTTAAATCGATCTTGGAGAACCAACTCGCCCCTTGTAATTGGTCAAACAGATCATCGATTCGAGGCAAGGGATATTTGTTCTTCACGGTCAGCTTATTCAGCTCACGGTAGTCTATACACATCCTTAGACTACCGTCTTTCTTCTTCACAAATAACACCGGTGCACCCCAAGGGGATACACTTGGCCGAATGAATCCCTTATCAAGCAATTCCTGCAGTTGCTTCATCAATTCTTGCATTTCAGTAGGGGCCAGCCGATACGGAGCTCGTGCCACCGGCTTCGCCCCAGGTACCAGTTCGATCCGAAATTCCACATCCCTATCCGGTGGTATACCCGGAAGGTCTTCAGGAAATACGTCTAAGAATTCTTGCACAACGGGTACCGCTTCTGCTTTATTATTTTCACGTTCGGTATCCACCACGTATGCCAGATAGGATTTACACCCATGTTGGATGTATTTCCTTGCCTCCATTACTGAACACAACGTGATCTCATTCTTTCTTTCTCCTTGCACAACAACCTGCTTCCCACTCGGTGATATTAATTCAATCACCTTGCGGTTACACACCACATTGGCTTGGTATTTAGATAACCAATCCATTCCCACTATCACCTTGAATTCTCCCATCATCATTGGTATTAAATCAATAGAGTAATCTTCATCTTCTATGGAGATTTTACAATCACGATACACATCAAAGACTAAGACACTCTTGTTATCTGCTATTTCTACTTCTAAGGGCACAGACAGCTTGTTAATAACAAAAGAAGGGTGACGGGTAAAATCATAGGAAACAAATGATCTACTCGCCCCCGTATCAAACAATACATATGCAGGGATATAATTGACAAGAAAGATACCTGTCACTACCCCCGGATCCACTTTTCCTTCCTCCACAGTCAGCTGATAAGATCTTCCTCTCGCTCGAGGAATATCCGGCTTCACTCCGCTTTGGCCCGCCCCCGCACTCGGGTTTGGGCATTCGCTCTTTTTATGACCCGTCTTGCCGCATCCGAAACATACCCGAGCCGGACTAGGACATTGTGCTATACTATGCCCCGTCTTTCCGCAACCATAACACTGCTTGGTTAAAAAGAAACATTCTCCCTTATGAGCTCTCCCACAATGTGGGCAATCAGACAACCCACTCTTTTTGTTTTCAGCTTTCTTGGGTGATTCATTCACCCTTGGCTTCTTGTTTGGGGTAGAACTGCTTTCTACCCCTCGCTTCTCGCCTCTTTCCACCTGCTTTTTCAGTTCTAGCTCTCTCTCTCGACAAGCATTGATTAGCTCCTCAAGAGTTGCACATCGGGAAGCATTAATGAACTCCCTAAAATCGGCATTCAGCATGTTGTTAAACTGGAAGATCCTCTGCCTCTCTGTTCTCAATAACTCTTTACAGAATTTCACTCGATCCAGGAAGTAACTGATTACTTCCCCGATCGGTTGTCCCTTCTTTTGACGAAACTGCATTAACTCTTCTTGCAGTTTGTTTGTTTCGGACTCGGGGCTATGATATAGTGAAAATACCGCTTTGAACTCCTCCCAATTCATGGCCTTAATGGCCTCCTTCCCTTTCTCCTCCCGGGTCATATCCCACCAATCCTTCGCATGCGACCGGAGTTGACCGGTTGCAAACATCACTTGGTCCTCCGGTTCACAGTGACTCCGTTCGAATACCGCTTCAATCTCCGCTAGCCATCGGTAACAGGCTATTGGATCTGCCTCACTAGTGTATAGGGGAGGTTTACACGCCATAAAATCTTTGTAAGTACACCTCCCCTTATCTTTCTTCCCACTTCCTTCCGCCATAAAATCATTCCTCATCGATTCCAGCTTCTTTTCCAATGCCTCCATCAAAGCATTTTCCATTTGGCCCACATGGGTCCGTACCGCTGTTTCCACCGAGGTCTCAATTTCATCTGAGATCAGCTTCTTCATTTCTGCAATCATAGGCTCCGTAAGAGCCCCAGCTGGGTTGTTTTCATCCGCCATAGTGAACTGAAAGTTTACAATAGGTTAGCATCATAATCACATAATTCCGCTTTTCAATCACTTAAAATTTTTCAGCTTAACCATTTAAAATGATCCATACCGCACATTTCATCATTCAATGTCACAACATATAATTTAAATCACTTACCGGGTCAGAAGATCGAACCTTGAACCGAACATCTTTCCCCATTACGAGCACTTGGTTTGAGTTCAAGTGCCCCCATGACACTTGAATCCCTCAAACCTTGGCTCTGATACCAACTTGTAAGGCCCCAAACCCCTCTAGTTGAATTACACGTCATATAAAATCAGAGTTTGAAAATTTCATCATTTACTTAAGACTTTCATCCATCATCAGGCCACATTTACAAAATTCAAGCGTTCAGCATCATCATCTTAATAATAGTTTACTTACAAAACATTCATTACTGCTAAACATAAACTAATAGGTCCTACATTTGTGATGTTCGGTTCCAAAATTCCTCGATTCGATCCTGACCCGCCAACTATCGATTACCTGCCAAAAACACTAGTAACACATTAGTATTAATGGCATACAACAGCAAACAACACAGCACAACACTTAAACACAAGAAACAAAACAAATTTCCCGGACAGCAGCTCCAAGCGTATCGCTTGGAGCTCCTGAAGTTCCAGGCGATACGCCTGGAGCCTGATTTCCAGGGCTCCAGGCCAGTTTTCCCATACTTAGCCAAATTTTCAGCAATTCCACCCTTTTGCAATTTCACCTATCATAACTTCATTTTTAACACTAGAAACTCGTTATAACCTATCATCTATGGTTATAATACATTTTCGTAAAAATCACAAGTTTACAACGTAATAAACTTCCATTAGCACCCGGGTCGACCCGTCGACCCGTTAAGGCATTTTTCCCATTCCAGCCCCTAAGGCACATCTCCACCTGCAATTTCTCATCATGTTCATATCTTGACACACACATATGTTGTGCCAAACCGCTTAATCTTTCTTGTTGCGACAAATGGAGAATTGTAATCTCACAATTACTCACATCGTCACTACATCACTGCTTAACCCAAACGGGTCATACATCACTGCTTTCCAACTTGGTTATTTGCATACCAAGTCCCTTATTTCAGCAACAACAAGAATCAATACAAATTGTGTTCACTAGATACTAGGTTGATAGCCATTGCTATCTAGTAAACGCCCCACAAATTCATGACATGTGAGTACTTAAACATATATAACCGCTACGTGTTACCTTTAAGCCTTATTCTTGCCTTCACGTTGGTGACTTGTAGTTCCACTCGCTTCACCTATATCCATTACATCGTTTAGATTACCATTGCATATTCATGGATCACACAATTATCATACAATCACCTAAACAACTCATGAATTTAGCATACACACAAGTCCATTCTCATTCAAGCATTTCCTCAAACATCTTAGGTGCTCATATTGAATTCTACTTAATGAGTAGCCTACAATATTTCATCCTATCCATTTTCATCACATATGCATTCTATAATATATCACAACTTGATTCACCAATATTCAACTCATACACATAATTAATCTTCACTCAAGCATTTCATCAAACACCTTGTGTGCATAATTGGTGTTCTACAAGTTTAGGAGCTTTCATTCCTACATCACAACCACAATTCATCATACTACAAAATTTTCAGCTTTTACACTAAAGCAATTACTCAAATCAGTTTACTAGCATACATGGTGCATAATTAACCAACCCACATCACCCATCCACCATAAATATCGAAATCCATGAGGTGGGGGTTTGACCTCCACCTCAACCTCTACAAATAACACACAAATCAGTCATGCAAGCAGAAATTTAGCATCATCTAGGTACATAAACACATAACAACACAGAATTCGACCTCAATTTGGTTATTAGAAGAAACCTACAAAATCACCCACATCAAGTTTACTACTTACTTGCACCCACGAGGGAAATTAAGAAGAGTATGGTGAACTAGAGGTCTTCTACTTCCTAATTTCGATTTCTCCTTAGCAAAATCCACCAAATTTCTCTTGGATTGAAGAGGATTGAAGAACTAGGGCTCCTCCCCCCCTCTCTCTCTCTCGTACGCGATTCTAAGTCTGGGGAGATCCCAGACTTGTTTTTCCCTTTTTAACATTTACAGCTATAGCCCCTCAATTTGTATTTCATGAAAAATCTAGCCAAAGCCTTTTATTTACACAATTAACCCTCCACTTTTCTTTAGTTTAACCATCTATTATAAAGTTAACTTAATAACTAGAAATCCCCCATAATTAACCCGGTTAACCACCTAAACCCGCTTATTCCTCTAAAACCCCAAATAAGTCATAATTATAATTAAGCACCCAATTTAATACGAAACTCAGGATGTTACACAAACGAATGTCACAACTGATCTTAGAAACTTCTAGGGACTTGATATGACTTATAATAAGTTTACAAAGTGTTTTGGTAGTTTACAAAACCCTAGAACGAGTCACAGGATCAAAACCGGCCAAATCGGACACATACCGGCAAAACCGACAAAACTAGGAACTTAAACTTTTGAACTTGAATTTTCTGAGTTGATATGATTCTAGGATGAAAATGAATGTGTATTTAATTTTTTGATCATTGCCTTAGTCATATTTACAAATAACGTGAAATGCGGCTAGAACCGGCAAAAAGCCCGTGTTAACCTTAAACCGTCATTTCGCCCTTTAAAAGTCCTTTGAACTCGCATGATATTTATTTGGGAAATATAAACTACTTCTAAACTAATTTTTATCATGGAAATAAATAATATTTTATTTATCGCGCAATAAGTATTTATTTTCAATAAATATTTCAATTAGGTCAACGATACCGTACTACATTACCGGGTTACCATAACGCCAAGACTTGACCAACCAAATTGGAGTGACTTAGATGTCAACCCAATTTCTATATTCTAAGTCGTCTTATAACATTGTATAGGACTGCTTACTTGCCTATCTTACTGAATCCTTTGCATTCAGGTGAGTTTTCACGGCCCCTTTCTTTTACAGTTTTAATACTTGGGGGAGAATTCATTACAAACATAAATCATTACCTGACAAATAGATTGCTTGTTACCTTATTGATTTCGTGAGTTTTTCTAGTCCAAATCATGTTGTATCATGCTTGTTCATGTTATGATGAAACCCCACTATTAGTTGAATCCGATTAATTTACATACAGAAACGATGACTCGTGGATAGATCTATCGGGTTAACGCCCCTACTCTGATTGGTAGCTCCAATCCTGGCTCCGTTTTAATAGTCAGAAGGGTACATACAGTTATATTTGGCCATGCGGTACTGTTGGACATAGTATCATGAGTGGGTAATCAGTTAGTTTCGGAATTCAAGGTTCATGGTAATCTATAAAACAGTATCTATACAAATTGTCAAACGATGGAATGATTTAATCAAACTTGTTTATCAACCTTTACATGCATGCTATCTAAACCTGTGAACTCACCAACTTTATGTTGACTCGTTTTAGTATATGAATTCTCAGGTGATTGAACTCTGCTGCATTCAGGACATCATATCATTTAGGACCTGCATTTTTCTTATTCTGGAGTCATGGTCAAACCGAGCTGCACTTTTGGAGATTTCATTGCATAACACCTAACGGTGTCATGTGTTCAAATCTTTTTGAAATGTAATTGTTTTGTAACAATTAAAACAAACGTACTTCCACTACTATTTCCGCTGCCACTTTGAATGAAACTCCATATTTTGAATTAACTTAACTTTATAAACGGCTCTAGTTGTTTAATCATCCAGAGGTCGTTCTATGTAATCTTGACTATGATCCATCTCGCTCGCACCCAACACATTAAATTACGGGGTGTGACAGATTGGTATCAGAGCCAAGGTTATAGAGAACTAGGTTGCATACTAGGACTTAGTCTATAGCCTAACGCTCTGCTAGCCCCATCCCATACATTACTTGCTTGCATTACATACATGCCTTACTTGCTGCATATCTTGATTGTTATAATTACACTAACGTAAGACTATTATTATGACTTGGAAACTTTGTCACAGCATGTCAAACCCTGTTGAGCTATCTTCGGACTCAGAGGTAGAGATGGAGACGATACCACCTCAGCCAGCTCCAGCATCTCCACCGACGGTCACGCCGACCTCACCTACTAGCGTACTCGACCGTGTCACTGACGACGAGGAGACTGACTCCGAGGAAGATCCGGATGAGCCACCATTTTATGACGTGGATATCACTGCTGATGACCCTCTCGATGACGGAGACTCCATTACGGTCACTTTGAGCTCAGCCCGTGCCGCCTCTCCTGTGCGTGCCCCATCTTTTCGCCCGTATAGGACCACCCCCTCTGGACCACTCCGCATGTATACCGCGCGGAAATCCGTCATTCGCCGCCCCATTCGTGGGATCCGCCTTGCCTCTCGCGTGGGATCACCCCGCAAGAGATCGCGTACCCCTGAGCCTGCCCTTGCTCCGACCGACTCGCCCTTGCTTCCCTTGAAGAAGCGAGTACATTTTGATGACAATACCTACGAGTTTGGCGAGACGTCATCTGCTGCATCCGCTAGAGTCACTCCTGTCGCTCCGGTTACCCCTTCTGTTCCGGTTACCCCTTCTATTCCGGTTACCCCTTCTGTTCCGGTTACCCCTTCTGTTCCGGTTACCCCTTCTGTTCCGGTTACCCCTTCTGTTCCGGTTACCCCTTCTGTTCCGGTTACCCCTTCTGATCCGGTCACCCCTCCTGCACCTATTACCCCCGTAGCACCCGTTGCACCCGCTGAGGCTGATGTTCCACCCACCCTTGTTCATGGTATTGCCATTGACGTTCTGATTTCCTCCCTCTTCGACGGCATTGCTCGCCGTGATGCTGAGATTCACCGTCTCCAGGCTATCATCCAGCTCCCACCTACCCCCATAGCTGCCCTGGAGATTCGTATTTCTGAGCTCGAGAGTCTCACTGGTTCTTATGTCCAGAGCTTCGACACTCTGCACACGCTTCTTGGAGACGTCAACGGAGTTGCCGGCGCCGCCCTCGCTGCTGTGGAAGCCCTTGCCGCCAGCACACCGTCACTTGTGGATTTCAACGACGCCCTCCAGCTGACGCTCTCGGTCATCGTACAGGTTGGAGAGATCTTGACATTGCTCCAGCACCCATGATATTAGCAGTATTGACATATTGGGGATCTGTTTTACCCCTGCTTTTGTAATGTGATGTAACTTGTACTATTGTGGAATCATGTTATCCACCAAAAACAATGTTGTCTTGTATGAATTGTTTTCAGTCACAGGTTATGGACGTTATGATGTATGTTTTGATTCGCTATTATGATTGTGTTGTGATGTTATATTTCCTCTTGTATGTATGATTGATGTATGTCGTGATATGTTTGGTTGTTATTATGATTGCCTCACTCTTGTTTTACCCATGTGAAATTAGAATCATGCCTAGACGTACCACGAGAGCTAATCCTCCTCCGCCTCCGCCGCCGCCCATGAGCGCTGCTGAGATTGAAGAGTTGATCCTGCAACGTGTGACCGAGGCACTCGCCGCCGCCAATGCCGAACGCTCCACTGCCTCTGGTGGACGTCAAAGTGGTTCTCCTTCCGGTAAGTAACGACGTAGAATTGAAGATCAAAGGTTAACAATTACGAAGTATTGCTCTCAAGGAGCCTTTGATCTCTCGTTACAGGTACTGGGGATTGCAGTTATAAGGACTTCATGAACTGCAAACCCATCCATTTCAAAGGCACTGAAGGTGCTGTCGGACTGATCCGATGGTTCGAGAAAACTGAATCCGTCTATCGTATGTGCAACTGCCCAGATGAATACAAGGTCAAGTATGCCACTTGCGTCTTCAGCGAAGGTGTACTCACCTGGTGGAATTCCTATGCTGAAACCTTGGGACAGGATCTTGCCTATACCATGTCTTGGGAAGACCTAAAGGTGCTCATGAGAGATGAGTACTGCCCTCGAGAGGAACTGCAACGTCTGGAAGTGGAATTCTGGAATCTCACCATGGTTGGTGCCGACATAGCCGGGTACACTCGACGTTTCCATGAACTAGCACACCTGTGCTCCACTATGGTTACCCCTCTGTACAAGAAGATAGAGAGGTACATCTGGGGACTTTCCCCTCTCATCCAGGGAAATGTCATGTCATCTAACCCTGCTACCCTCCAGAGCGCCGTACGATTGGCCCACAGCTTGACCTACCAAGCCGCCCGCCAAGGTGCGTCATTCGCCAAGAAAACCTCTGAAGTTAAGTCTGCTGTTAACCCACCCACCTCCTCTGGTAACGTCAAACCTGACCACAAGCGCAAACGAGGTCATGACTGGAAGAAGAAGAAGCCTACAGAAACCCCTGCTGCTGAAGTTCCAAAAGCCATCAAGGCTTATGCAGCTGTTGCACCTGCTGCTGATGCAAAGAGAAACGGTTACACCGGCAACCTGCCCCTGTGTAACAAGTGTAACCTACACCACACTCTAGACTGCAGTAACATCTACTGCAAGAATTGCAAAGCTAAAGGTCACATCTATCGGGACTGTCCGAGTCGCGCGAACAAGGTTCAGACCACTAACACCTGTTACGAATGTGGGAACCCTGGTCACTTCAAAAGCGATTGTCCCAAGCTGAAGAAACCAGGAACTGATGCTGCACGTGGAAGAGCGTTCGTGCTAAATGCGACTGAAGCACGACAAGACCCGCACACCGTTACGGGTACGTTCCTGTTAAACGAACATTATGCATCCGTTTTATTTGACACCGGTGCCGATAAAAGCTTCGTGTCTAGTGATTTTAGCTCTATCTTTGATATAGCCCCTACAAAATTTGACACTAAGTATATAATCGAATTGGCCAATGGTAAACAAATTGAAGCGCGAGAAATGCTCCCAGATTGTTCACTGGATCTATTAGGACACAAATTCAACATAGACCTCCTGCCCGTCCAGCTCGGAAGCTTCGATGTAGTAGTTGGAATGGATTGGCTATCCGCTAATCGTGCAGAAATAGTTTGCCACGAGAAACAAGTCAAAATTCCCCTAGCTAACAACGAAACCTTGACCATTCAAGGAGATCGTGTCAATACTAAGCTTCACATCATTTCGTGCATGAAGGCCCAGAAATTCCTCCGAAAAGGTTATCCTGCCCTCTTGGCACACGTATCTTCCAAGAAATCTAAGGAGAAGAAGATCGAAGACGTTCCAATCGTTCGAGATTTCGCAGATGTGTTTCCTTCCGACCTACCTGGTCTACCTCCGCCTCGACAGGTAGAATTTCATATCGATCTAGTACCTGGAGCCGCACCAGTTGCCCGATCACCGTACCGTTTAGCTCCATCCAAAATGAAAGAGTTGTCGAATCAGCTACAGGAACTTCTTGATAAAGGACTCATCAGACCGAGCTTCTCACCCTGGGGAGCCCCAGTTCTATTCGTCAAGAAGAAGGACGGATCGTTCCGTATGTGTATCGACTACCGTGAACTGAACAAGTTAACGGTGAAAAACCGGTATCCCCTCCCAAGGATTGACGACTTGTTCGACCAACTCCAAGGATCTAGCTTCTATTCTAAGATCGATTTACGCTCCGGCTACCATCAACTGAAGGTTCGGGATGAAGATGTCGCTAAAACTGCATTTAGGACTCGTTACGGCCACTACGAATTCCTAGTTATGCCTTTCGGGTTAACCAACGCGCCTGCTGTATTCATGGACCTCATGAATCGTGTGTGTAAACCCTATCTCGACAAATTCGTTATCGTGTTCATCGACGACATTCTGATCTACTCCCGTAGTAAGAAAGAACACGAGCAACATCTCAAACTCATCCTGGAATTGCTTAGAAAGGAGAAACTGTACGCCAAGTTCTCGAAGTGTGAATTTTGGATCAGAGAAGTGCATTTCCTAGGTCACGTGATCAATGATCGTGGAATTCATGTTGATCCCGCGAAAATCGAAGCAATCAAAAGTTGGAGCCCTCCAACTACACCGTCTGAAATAAGACAATTCCTTGGTCTTGCCGGCTATTACCGTAGGTTCATCGAGAATTTCTCCAAAATAGTCAAACCCCTGACCACTCTGACTCAGAAAGAGAAGAAATTTATCTGGGATGATAAAACTGAAGAAGCTTTTCAAACGTTGAAGCAGAAGCTATGTGACGCTCCCATTCTTGCCTTACCTGAAGGCAACCGCGATTTCTGCGTTTACTGTGACGCGTCTCATCAAGGACTTGGATGCGTGCTTATGCAACGTGACAGAGTCATAGCCTATGCCTCACGCCAATTGAAAGTTCATGAAAAGAACTACACCACTCACGACCTAGAACTCGGAGCCGTAGTATTCGCCCTCAAGATCTGGAGACACTACCTCTATGGCACAGAATGTAAGGTCTTCACGGACCACAAGAGCCTCCAGCATATCTTAAACCAGAAAGAGTTGAATATGAGGCAACGAAGATGGGTCGAGTTGCTCAGCGATTACGAATGCGAAATCTTGTATCATCCTGGAAAGGCAAACGTAGTAGCAGATGCCCTGAGTCGTAAGGATCGTGTGAAGTCACTCCGTGTCAGATCTCTTGCATTGACCATTCACACCGGTCTACCCTCCAAGATTCGTGACGCCCAACTAGAAGCTCTTAAAGAAGAGAACGTCGGAAACGAAGGCCTACGAGGTATGGACCGTCAATTCGAGATCAAACCCGACGGTGCCAGATACTTCATGAATCGTATTTGGGTACCTACGTACGGAGACCTCAGAAACCTAGTTCTGAACGAGGCTCATAAGTCCAAGTACTCAATCCACCCTGGTGTTGACAAGATGTACCACGGATTGAAAGAACTTTACTGGTGGCCCAACATGAAGATGGAAGTTGCCACTTACGTCGGTAAGTGTTTAACGTGCGCCAAAGTTAAGGCCGAATATCAGAAACCCTCCGGTTTGCTTGTCCAACCGATAATCCCCGAGTGGAAATGGGAACGTATCGCCATGGATTTCATCACCAAGCTACCAAAAAGCCGAAATGGTAACGATACTATTTGGGTTATCATCGACCGCCTAACGAAATCAGCTCACTTCCTACCCATGAAGGAAAAGGACTCCATGGAACGACTAACTGCCCTCTACATGAAAGAGATATTCTCCCGCCATGGGACACCCATTTCAATCATCTCTGACAGAGATAGTCGCTTCACGTCTAACTTCTGGCAATCGTTGCATGAAGCCCTGGGTACTCAACTTGACATGAGTACTGCTTACCATCCCCAGACCGATGGCCAGAGTGAGCGAACAATCCAAACCCTGGAGGACATGTTGCGTGCTTGCGCAATCGATTTTGGTAAAAACTGGGATGAACACTTGCCCCTATGCGAGTTTTCATACAACAACAGTTATCACACCAGCATTCAAGCCGCCCCATTCGAGGCACTTTACGGTCGAAAGTGCCGATCTCCCATCTGTTGGTTTGAAGTCGGAGACAGCCAAATTACCGGTCCAGAACTAGTGATCGAGACCACCGAAAGGGTTTCGCAGATCCGAAACCGTCTGAAAGCCGCCCGCGATCGTCAAAAGAGCTATGCCGACATCCGACGGAAACCCCTATCATTCGAAGTCGGAGATAAAGTTCTTCTGAAAGTTGCTCCGTGGAAAGGAGTCATCCGTTTTGGCAAACGTGGTAAGCTAAACCCCCGATACATTGGTCCATTCCAAATCCTTGAAAAGATCGGACCAGTAGCTTACAGACTACAACTGCCAGCCGAACTTAGTAGCGTACACGACGTGTTCCACGTCTGTAACTTGAAGAAGTGCCTTGCCGACGAATCACTCGTCATCCCTCTCGACGAAATTCAAGTTGACGAAACCCTTCACTTTGTAGAGGAACCTGCCGAAATCGTCGACCGTGAGGTCAAGAAGTTGAAACGAAGTCGAATTCCTATCGTTAAGGTTCGATGGAACTCCCGGCGCGGATCTGAGTATACTTGGGAACGCGAAGACAAGTTCAAAGCCAAGTACCCGCACCTTTTTCCCAACCCAGCTCCTGTAGACGCCGATGCCTGAATTTCGGGACGAAATTCCTTCAACTAGGGGAGAATGTGACAACCCGTAAGTTTCCTAAGTCAAAACATATAATAATACGTGTAATTACCTGTTTCTGTGTGCATAAATCTGTGTTTTAGTTAACGTAGATAACGTATTATGCAACTATCCGTTAGTCTTGGCGTAACCCTAAACTAATTTCGGCGATCGACCTTGAAAACAATGATATTATACATGAATATCCGATGGAATTTCAACAATAAGAAATTTCACCACAACTATGTGGTTTAATATAAAAAGAATTTTTATATTTTCTTGTCACTTTTGTAGTAATTTAATTACATGCAAAGTTCGTAACGTTACTTCGACGTAAAAATATCCAATGAACGCTTGAGTTTATTTATTTATTTATCAACTACGTCAAGTAGTAAACTCTTTAAATGTTTAGTATTTTTATAACGAAAAACCATTAGGTTTTTATATAAACATTTAACGTCAATGTTTTTTTTCACCAATTAACACCAACTATATTTAAACAAGACTTGTATCCCTTATTTTTCCCAACTATGATTTAATATCCTCCATGCATATTCATTTCCATGCATTATCAAGTTCAATTGTCACCTTCGATCATATTGTCTTTCGTGATCAAAACCCGACACCCGACAATTAGTATCCATCATTAGTAGTAATCCACCACCTTTATCTTAACCTACTACTAATCTCCCATCATTAAGCCATGCACTATTCATGTGTACCTCCCTTAGACAACATCACCATCCAAGCCACCCTACACTTACACCCTACATGTACCAAGAGATTCTTGGTTGACCTTCTCTCCTCTCCTCCTTGCTCCCTAGAAACCGGCCCCCCACCCCCTTGTTCCCTCTCCCTTTTCGGCCAAACCACAAACCGCCACCACCCCACCTCACTTGAACCAACCCCTTTCCTTTCTTTCTTTTGGCAATCATATATATACATCTTTAAAAGGAAACCCTAGCATTCACTTTCACTTCCACAAGAGAACAAACACACACTCTTTCACTCTCTCCCTCTCCCAATCGTCGCACCTCTCTCTCTCTCTCTCTCTAGTTTTTCTTCATCCAAACACAAGTTCACTTGAAGATTCAAGCTACAAGGAGCAACAAGGAAGCAAGATCTATCATTCTCCACCCTCCTTCACGATTTTCTCAAGTTAGTAGACTACATTTCTTACTTTTCTACTAGATTTTCATGTTAGATGAAACCCTTGCATGCATCTAACACTCCTACATCAAGTCTTGGTTAAAAATGGTGACATTAAACTTGTATTTTCTTCTATGATGATAATAACCTACATGTTTGTTCATGCTATTGTTAGATCTAGTAAACCTCATGTTTATACTAGTGATTACATGTATTTTGAACCTCTCTTACACTACATTGTATAGATCTATAGAAAAACATATGTTGATATGCTAGTATGTGTGTGAAATGCCTTGGTTTTATGAACAAACCTCTAGATCCGAAATTTATGACTCTTGGAACCCTAGGTCCGAAATTTCTTAACATGTTAGAAGGTTGTGGATAGCACCATATGACTTATTGATATGTTTGGACGGCTAAATCTATAAAAATAACCTACTAAAAAGATCCGGAAACTATAGATAAATTAGGGCAAATTTAGGTCAGAAACTTTGACCCCTTCTAAAGTGATTTTAAAAGATGTTTTTATGTCATAAAAACCCTAGTACAAGATCCCTTTCGAAAATAGCTAAATTTGGGGAAAAACGGGACCTAAAACGGACACTTTACGGGCCCGGAAACCTCGTTTTTGTAAAGATATGCAAACGAATGTCACAACTGATCTTAGAAACTTCTAGGGACTTGATATGACTTATAATAAGTTTACAAAGTGTTTTGGTAGTTTACAAAACCCTAGAACGAGTCACAGGATCAAAACCGGCCAAATCGGACACATACCGGCAAAACCGACAAAACTAGGAACTTAAACTTTTGAACTTGAATTTTCTGAGTTGATATGATTCTAGGATGAAAATGAATGTGTATTTAATTGTTTGATCATTGCCTTAGTCATATTTACAAATAACGTGAAATGCGGCTAGAACCGGCAAAAAGCCCGTGTTAACCTTAAACCGTCATTTCGCCCTTTAAAAGTCCTTTGAACTCACATGATATTTATTTGGGAAATATAAACTACTTATAAACTAATTTTTATCATGGAAATAAATAATATTTTATTTATCGCGCAATAAGTATTTATTTTCAATAAATATTTCAATTAGGTCAACGATACCGTACTACATTACCGGGTTACCATAACGCCAAGACTTGACCAACCAAATTGGAGTGACTTAGATGTCAACCCAATTTCTATATTCTAAGTCGTCTTATAACATTGTATAGGAGTGTTTACTTGCCTATCTTACTGAATCCTTTGCATTCAGGTGAGTTTTCACGGCCCCTTTCTTTTACAGTTTTAATACTTGGGGGAGAATTCATTACAAATGTTGAGGGTGTATTTTCAGGATGCTCACAGGAAGCTCAGACAGTTCAAGAATCCTATTGTCATCTGGGAATCTCGTAAACTCAGGTATCCTGACTTTATTATTTTTACTAACCCTCATATTTGCCACATGTTTATTTGACCAGGTAGCACCAGAATTGTCAACTACCTCCGAAACTTATGCTCCAGCTGAAGAAGATCGTGGACCAGGTGAACGGAGAGGCCACTAACGGTCGAATTAGTTGGGCGATAGGATCCCGGGAATCCCGGAAAGTTTGTTATTATTGTATTTGTTATATATCGAGGATTCGATCAGTAGGAACACACAACACACTTTCATTAGCTTACTTACGAATACGAATCATTGTATCACATAGCTCTGATCGATCAAACCTCCAACCCGTTGTAACGATTCGCTTGATCATTAATAATATTGACTTGGTGGCGGTTTTTCAGCCGGCACCCGAGGTTTTTATCCAGGATTCCTAGGGGCAACTCGAAGGATTCTGGAGTTTTCCTCGCTAAAATCCTTGTGTTATCATCCCAACTTGGATTATTTGCTCACTTGATAGTTA
>JBCNJP010000007.1:139186-162186 GCA_039602395.1 Deinandra increscens subsp. villosa
TTCTAAAGTGATTTTAAAAGATGTTTTTAGTCATAAAAACCCTAGTACAAGATCCCTTTCGAAAATAGCTAAATTTGGGGAAAAACGGGACCAAAAACGGACACTTTACGGGCCCGGAAACCTCGTTTTTGTAAAGATATGCAAACGAATGTCACAACTGATCTTAGACACTTCTAGGGACTTGAGATGACTTATAATAAGTTTACAAAGTGTTTTGGTAGTTTACAAAACCCTAGAACGAGTCACAGGATCAAAACCGGCCAAATCGGACACATACCGGCAAAACCGACAAAAGATAGGAACTTAAACTTTTGAACTTGAATTTTCTGAGTTGATATGATTCTAGGATGAAAATGAATGTGTATTTAATTGTTTAATCATTGCCTTAGTCATATTTACAAATAACGTGAAATGCGGCTAGAACCGGCAAAAAGCCCGTGTTAACCTTAAACCGTCATTTCGCCCTTTAAAAGTCCTTTGAACTCGCATGATATTTATTTGGGAAATATGAACTACTTCTAAACTAATTTTTATCATGGAAATAAATAATATTTTATTTATCGCGCAATAAGTATTTATTTTCAATAAATATTTCAATTAGGTCAACGATACCGTACTACATTACCGGGTTACCATAACGCCAAGACTTGACCAACCAAATTGGAGTGACTTAGATGTCAACCCAATTTCTATATTCTAAGTCGTCTTATAACATTGTATAGGACTGCTTACTTGCCTATCTTACTGAATCCTTTGCATTCAGGTGAGTTTTCACGACCCCTTTCTTTTACAGTTTTAATACTTGGGGGATAATTCATTACAAACATAAATCATTACCTGACAAAAGATTGCTTGTTACCTTATTGATTTCGTGAGTTTTTCTAGTCCAAATCATGTTGTAACATGCTTGTTCATGTTATGATGAAACCCCACTATTAGTTGAATCCGATTAATCTACATACAGAAACGATGACTCGTGGATAGATCTATTGGGTTAACGCCCCTACTCTGATTGGTAGCTCCAATCCTGGCTCCGTTTTAATAGTCAGAAGGGTACATACAGTTATATTTGGCCATGCGGTACTGTTGGACATAGTATCATGAGTGGGTAATTAGTTAGTTTCGGAATTCAAGGTTCATGGTAATCTATAAAACAGTATCTATACAAATTGTCAAACGATGGAATGATTTAATCAAACTTGTTTATCAACCTTTACATGCATGCTATCTAAACCTGTGAACTCACCAACTTTATGTTGACTCGTTTTAGTATATGAATTCTCAGGTGATTGAACTCTGCTGCATTCAGGACATCATATCATTTAGGACCTGCATTTTTCTTATTCTGGAGTCATGGTCAAACCGAGCTGCACTGTTGGAGATTTCATTGCATAACACCTAACGGTGTCATGTGTTCAAATATTTTTGAAATGTAATTGTTTTGTAACAATTAAAACAAACGTACTTCCATTACTATTTCCGCTGCCACTTTGAATGAAACTCCATATTTTGAATTAACTTAACTTTATAAACGGCTCTAGTTGTTTAATCATCCAGAGGTCGTTCTATGTAATCTTGACTATGATCCATCTCGCTCGCACCCGACACATTAAATTACGGGGTGTGACACATACACACACAAATATACACACACACACATACATACACACAATATCAATACAAATAAACACAACATACATTCATATCAACATATGTCCTCGCACATACCCGTATACGTGTATTAATACAACGTAGGTGATGTAGAATAAGATTGTTTATAATAATAATTCTTCTTTTTAAGATTATTATTATTATTATTATTATCACTATATTATTATTATTATTATTATTATTATTATTAGTCTTATTATTATTATTATTAGTATTATTAGTATTATTATTAGTATTATTATTATTAGTATTATTATTATTAGTATTATTATTATTAGTATTATTAGTATTAGTATTATTATTATTATTATTATTATTATTATTATTATTATTATTATTATTATTATTATTATAGCCTTAATTATTATTTTTACTATTATTATTAATATTAACCGTATTATTATTGTTATAGGGCTTTGTCGTTATTATGTTATTACTAGTATTCCTATTAATATTATATTATTTGTATTGTTATACTTATAATTATTACTAACCCAAAATGCGTGACGTACAATATCACCGTTTATTATTATTATTATTATTATTATTATTATTATTATAATTATTATTATTATTATTATTTATTATTATTATTATTATTATTATTGTCATTATTATTGTTATTATTATTATTATTATTATTATTATTATTATTATAATTATTATTATTTTATTATCAGTATTTTTTAGTATAAATATTATTATTATTATTATTATTATTATTATTATTATTATTATTATTATAGTTATTATTGTTAATATTATAATTATTATTGTTATTATTGTTATGGTTAATATTTTTATTATTATTACTATTAGTATAGTTATTATTATCATGCATTGTTATTAACCCAATATACGTGATGTACAATACGGTCGTTTATATCCTTATTAATTATTATTATTATTATTATTATTATTATTATTATTATTATTATTATTATTATTATTATTATTATTATTAATATTAGCCGTATTCTTATTGTTACTAGGCTTCGTCGTTATTATGTTATTATCCGTAATCCTATCTATATTATATTATTGTTATTAGCATTGTTATTATTATCATTATTACTAACCCAACATTTGTGACGTACAATACCACCGTTTATTATTATTATTATTATTATTATTATTATTATTAATATTTTTAATATTTTTAATATTAATATTATAGTTATTATTATTAATATTATAATTATTATATGTAGTTATTATTTTTGTTATTATTATCATTATCATCATTATTATTACTATTATCATGCATTATTATTAACCCAACATACGTGACGTATAATACCGTCGTTTATACCCTCATTATGATGATTATTATGATTATTACTATTGTTTATAATAATTCTTCTTCATCTTAATAACCCAAGATACGTGACGTACAATACCGTCGTTTATACCCTCATTATGATGATTATTATGATTATTACTATTATTATTATTGTTTACAATAATCCTTCTTCATCTTAATAACCCAACATACGTGATGTACAATACCGTCGTTTATACCCTCATTATGATGATTATTACGATTATTATTATTGTTTATAGTAATTCTTCTTCATCTTAATATTATTATCATTATTATTATCACTATAGTATAATAATAATTATATTATTATGATTATTATTGTTATTATTATTATTATTATTATTATTATTATTATTATTATTATTATTATTATTATTATTATTGTCATAATTATTATTTTTATAACTCTTATTTAAAAAATAAAAATTGTAGAAAAAAAACAAGCTAATATTCACGTTTGGACCTAAGTGTGAGGCATAATGCATGAGAAACCCTAAATAGAAACAAAGAGGTACACTGTCATACTTGCACTGCAGACTCCGAGGCTTCGTTGTCACTTTTAGAACCAAACGTGATGGTTTCAAGTCTGGCTGCAATTAAGCTTATCCGTCACCTTCAGGGTGAAGTTTTCTGCTCGTATACATACACACACCGACTCGTATGGTATCAAAATGACAAAAAAAAAAAAAACTTAACAGATGTTCATATATGCATACATATAGCCATATGGATACATGCCTATAGAAAAATACACTGAGTATGATTATACGTATTAAATGCATATACACATACACACACAAATATATACACACACATACACACAATATCAAAACAAATAAACGCAACATACATTCATATCAACATATGTCCAAGCACATACCCGTATACGTATATTAACACAACGTAGGTGATATAGAATAAGATTGTTTATAATAATAATTCTTCTTCTTAAAATTATTATTATTATTATTATTATTATTATTATTATTATTATTAGTATTATTATAATAATTATTATTATTATTATTAGTATTTTTATTATTATTATTATTAGTATTATTATTATTATTAGTATTATTATTATTAGTATTATTATTATTAGCATTATTAGTATGAGTATTATTATTATTATTATTATTATTATTATTATTATTATAATTATTATTTTATTATCTGTATTTATTAGTATAAATATTATTATTATTATAGTTATTATTGTTAATATTATAATTATTATTGTTATTATTGTTATAGTTATTATTTTTATTATTATTACTATTAGTATAGTTATTATTATCATGCATTTAACCCAATATACGTGATGTACAATACGTCGTTTATATCCTTATTAATTATTATTATTATTATTATTATTATTAATATTAGCCGTATTCTTATTGTTACTAGGCTTCGTCGTTATTATGTTATTATCCGTAATCCTATGTATATTATATTATTGTTATTAGCATTGTTATTATTATCATTATTACTAACCCAACATGTGTGACATACAATACCAACGTTTATTATTATTATTATTATTATTATTATTATTATTATTATTATTATTATTATTATTATTATTATTGTTATTATTATTATTATTAAAATTTTTAATATTAATATTATAGTTATTATTATTAATATTATAATTATTATATATAGTTATTATTTTTGTTATTCTTATCATTATTATCATTATTATCATTATTATTATTATTATTATCATGCATTATTATTAACCCAACATACGTGACGTATAATATCGTCTTTATACCCTTATTATGATGATTATTATGATTATTACTATTATTATTATTGTTTATAATAATTCTTCTTCATCTTAATAACCCAACATACGTGACGTACTATATCGTCGTTTATACCCTCATTATGATGATTATTATGATTATTACAATTATTATTATTGTTTATAATAATTCTTCTTCATCTTAATAACCCAACATACGTGACGTACAATACCTTCGTTTAGTTGGGACCAATGAGTTCCAATAAGGTGTGTATATAACCAATAGGTTGTGTTTACGACCAATTATGGCCCAATAAGGTGTGTTTAGTTGGGACCAATGAGTCCCACTAATGTGTGTATATAAACAATATGTTGTGTTTAGGACCAATGATGGCACAATAAAGTGTGTTTAGGGACAATGAGGGTCAGTTAGGACCAATGAGTCCTAATAAGGTGTGTATATAACCAATAAGTTGTATTTACGACCAATTATGGCCCAATAAGGTGTGTTTAGTTGGGACCAACGAGTCCCACTAAGGTGTGTATATAACCAATACGTTTTGTTTAGGACAAATGATGGCCAAATAAGGTGTGTTTCGGGGTAATGAGGGTTAGTTGGGACCAATGAGTCCTAATAATGTGTGTATATAACTAATAAGTTGTGTTTACGACCAATTATGGACCAATAAGGTGTGTTTAGTTAGGACTAATGAGTCACACTAAGGTGTGTATATAACCAATAAGTTGTGTTTAGGACCAATGATGGCCCAATAAGGTGTATTTAGTAGGGCAATGAGGGTCGGTTGGGACCAATAAGTCCTAGTAAGGTGTGTATATAACCAATAAGTTGTGTTTAGGACCAATGATGGCCCAATAATGTGTGTTTAAGGGCAATGAGGGTCAGTTGGGACCAATCACTACTACAAAAATGGCCTTTCTTGACGCTTTTTGCGCGTCAAGAAAGGGCCCAGATGACGCGCAAAAAAGCGTCAAGGAAGGTGGGGTCAAGAATCCTCTTGACGCGCAAAATGCGCGTCATCCCATTTATGACGCGCAAACGATGACGCGCAAAAAAGCGTCATAAATTTGTGTCATAAAATAAGCGTCAAGGAAGCCCCCGTCATAAATCTTTTTATGACACGCATTTTTGCGCGTCATGAATCTAAAAAAAATTTAAAAAAAAAATATATATATTTTTTAGATTCACTCATTTCCACATTAATGACAATTAACCTCAAAATCAATAATAGATTCACTTATAACAAAATAATACATTTCATATATAAAGCAAACATTACAAAGTTAACATTAGTTTACATTACACTATACACGTAACCTTAGCTTCTTCCATCTCAATACTTGCATTATCAAGCCCTCTTGAGGAGTCCTTGCTGACAAGTGAAACCTTCAAAAGGATATGCACAAACATCTCTAAATTTGCAGCCATGGCATTTTTAAGGTTTCAAAAATATGTGCAAACATCTCCAAATAACGAAAAAGTTCTACTGTGTAGTACTTTGGAAAGTATAAACATACCTCAACAACAAATGTTTCAGGCAGGAAGTGCAGCCCCAAACCGCATCTGAACAAGACCTGTAAGTAAAACAAAACAAAAAATGAATTCTGAGATCAACATAGTCCATGCAAGAAAGCGTGTTCGTTGTAAATGTCATAATTGACTCATTACCTATTTTCAGTTTTCAAGATTTCAAATGCAAATAAATCACGACTATTACCAAATTCAATGCTTATGCTACTGATTTTAGTATGTAGTTAACACTTGCTGACATTGTAATTTGTTAGAACCAGACCATATATCGCAGCACTGAAGTCTGCTAATCTTGGTTAATTAAAATCAACAATATGCTGTATAAAAAAGCAATTAAACCATAACTGCAAGGGTCTGAAGACTTTTTTTTTAAAAGGGAGTAATGTTACATGCATACGGGTCTGCTCAGTTTCAGAAATTTAAACTTTAAATTGCCAACAAACTATTTAGAACTTAGTTGGCCACTTCAATTAACCATCAACAGTTAACTACTAATAAAATAGGAAAAAAAAAACACCAAACCCAGCTCTTCATAACTTTGAAAAATATAAACTAAGTATATCATATTATCTAAAGTACATGCAAAATAAGTGAACAATACCTACTCTGTGACAATCTGCTCTTTCTCCTGGAGCTGCCAATGCCAAAATATCCGGTATCACAACCACAGTACCTGTAAAGATTACCCTGCAAATTAAAACAAAAGGTTATCATCTACCTCAAGGTATAGGAAATGATGATAATCAAGTATTGAAGTTCATCAGAGTATAGAAGCAGCTTACGTGTCACCAGCCCTGTGCTGTTCAACGATGTCATGGTGAAGGATGACATCTAATGATCTTGGTAATGACCCAGCAGGTATTTCTTTAGACATTTCCTGCATCCTTTGTAAAGAACAAAATTATTACAAGTTCATTCCTTCCACTTATTTTCAAAGTAAATGGAGCTCTTTCATGTTCTCGGATTTGTGTAATGTTTATTAAGGTAATTCAAACAAAAACAAACCAAATTCTTAGCCATAATATCGAATTGCCAAAATCAAAGTCTATAGTAAATGCATCAAAAAGTCATACCATGTGCCTGAACAATTAATAGAGGAACACAACCATTATGAAGTGAAAAGGCACAAAATAATCATCCACCCAAACACTATATGAAACAACCTAAGTTCAAATGTACGAATCTGTAAGTACCAACATTATCATCACTTACAGGAAAGCAACCAAAATTTATTAAACACATGTACGAATCTGTAATAATGGTATATATCAATTATGAAGTGAGAAAAATACCTAACACCGGCATCACCATCAATTCTGATAGCCATTCCTGCAGATAGACCAGCAAGAATACAAGCCAAACCAGAGGAAAGATGTGCGTAGCCAATCCCTGCACTGATGATGACATCAATAATCACACCATAAATACCAAGCACACCATCCATAACCACCGGAACAATGGACTTCATCACTCCTCGCAGTCCCATAAACAGCTCCCATGCCTATGAAAATCAATCAATCACTAAAAACATAATTTGATTTTTCCAAATCCAACATTCCAATATTGGCAATACTTTAGTTTCTAATCAAACTAGTGGGGTACCCGCGCGTTGCGGCGAGCGACAAACTATAGCGTATTATTTGCCTTATGTTCACGCATTCAACGGTGTCGATAATTTATGTTGTTAACGTTTCAGGTTCAAATTTTGTAACTGAAAAGGTAAATAAGCCATAAGAAAGAAAAGCAATATGAGCTAAAAAAAATTAAATAAATAAGCAAATATCATTAAATGGATGATGTCCCCTGTAATCACCAAATTCAAAAATTATGAGTGCTAAAATAGCTCCAAATTAGGAATTGCTAGTGAGCAAGGAGAAGATTTCCACTAACCATAACAAAAACCTTTAGCTAATAGACTAATCAGCGAGCATTTGAATATATTCAATGAAGCAAACTTGCTAGCGATCATGAATCTAAAAAATTGAAGAGACAATCGGTAAAGGATATGTACACTATTTGAGCAGATTAGGAAAGGAATCCATATTTTTAGGAGAATATAAGTTGATGGATTTGTAGCTAAAATGAACATAATGTTCACATCATGCATGCACCATGTACAGCAGGTTCAAATATCTAACTAAACAAATGCATCCACTAAAAATATTACATAAGGAGTAAGGCCTCACAAAAATAAAAAAAGACTTTCTGATAATTACTTAGCTTTTACATGGCTCTCTGACTACTATAGAAGAGTATGACCCGGTAACACACTTGCACACCACATGACCTAGATGAAACAATTCACATTCAGTGAACAAATTACCTGAGGCCGAACTAAAGATAGACTAAAAGCATAAATATAAAAGATCACATATGGAATAGAATGAAAGTGACATTAAAACACAGCAGGTTGCCAGGTTCAAATCTCCAAATCTTATTTTAGTTCATTGACTTAACTCAGTTTTTAACCTTAGATATTTTTACTATCATCCACTAAAAAGTTGCAATTTTCCCCAAAATTAAGGAAGAATGACATGTGTATCTTTTAAAGAAAAAAAAACATAGTCACCTTTGTATCTTTTAGAGAATATACTTGTTTATCATATTTAGCACACTTGTTATTCTTTAAAAAGTTTTAAAACTTAAATAAGAAGTATTTGAGTGTTTCAGGTAACCCAAATCATCCATTTTTCAGGTAAATTCTTGTAACCAATAATTTCCAAATGGAACACAACATCAACATAAATACTCCTCCGCCCCAACTTGTCTATCCGGAAGTAGCATGATCCAAAACTGATGTGCGACAACCATGCTCTTATCCAACAACCCATAATTGACCCATCGAACTTAAACACAAAAGGACCAAAATCATAAAGCCAAAAAAAATAAACCCACTAACCAGAAATCCAGCCCTGCTGATCCATGTTTCTTCGCAAGTATGTATCCTTAACCAAATTCTCATTACTGCATAAAGAGGAAGAAGGATATCTGTTAATCTCTTTAAAAAATATCACCAAGTGAACTTTTCTGACAATAAACCATCAAAAAAGATTCAAATTTAGGTGTAGAACCTGTTATAGTATTCAACTTATTTCACTATATTGAAAATAAATCATAACAGATGCAACATCTGCCAGTATATATAAAGCATCATACAAAGTGAAATTAAATAAAGCAAAAAGTTTTACCAGCAGAAACTCACAATGGCCCAATATTGAACAAATTCTACACAGTGCTTCATTAAGGAAAGAGCATTTCTATCAAACTTCTTTGGTACCACCAAATTTAACCAAAGGATCTGCCTTAAATGCTAGATAAAGAAGCCAAAAGCATATTTTAATGTATAAGAATAACTACATTATTTCAATAGTAATTGATTATTTTTCTGAATAGGAATGATTTAGATTCTGAGCTACCAAATCATAAGGTCAAGAAAAGAGTACTTGTTTTAGGATAAAAATCAATAATGTAATGTCATTTAGTGACAATGGCTTTTCCTGCTCATAGAATTCTTCTCTGTCAACAATCACAAGCATGTACCGGGTTACAAGCATTTTTTATTTTTGACTTAAACTAAGCTATCACAACCATCAGAGATATAACAAACGGAAGATGCATACCTTGTACAGAGGGTAGAAAACCACCATAGGCAAAGTAATAAAAACTGAAATCACCAATGCTAAACATGAAATCACAAACAGAAATCCATGAAAACAATATGAATAACATAGTAACGTGATAATTGATATGAATAGTGAATAAATAATGTTAACCTTGCTTCCTAACACACTTGCAACCTGCAGGCATCAAAAATCAAAAATACATAAGACCGTAACTAATCAATTAGAGACAAACTATAGTAAATTCAATCCTAAAATCAACTTGTGAAGCCCAATCTGACTGCACCAGCACACATAGTGGGTGGAACATATGCACCTCCTTTGGTGGCACCAGAAGCACCTACAGAAATCTGCAGGGTTAACGATAAATTACATGAAATGCGTGTGAGTAACTAAAAGATGGAAAGCCTACCAAAATCCCAACAGATACGGTGATAAGAAACCCTAAATTGGGGAGAAGAGGTTAAATAAACGAAAGATCAGATCTCTCAAAAACGTCACTCTCCTGGAGATTACGCCGCTCGACACCCATGGTTAGGTATAGATCTAATCACCTGGATAACAAAAACGAACACAGAAACAAAAATTACAAACAAAAACTGACAGGAAACGGTGAGACAACAACGATTAGTCAAATCTCAATGAAGGGGAACAAACCCTAAATCGAAAGAGGCGAAGAAGAAAGCAAATCAAACCTGTGGTCACTCTCTGGCTTCACAAACTGGTGAGTAGGGTGGCTTGAGGAAACGATTCCGATTTGAGCATCTTCCGGGGAGAGGAAACGATTCCGATCTGAGCATCTTCGGGGGAGAGGAAACGAAGGAAAATGCAGAGAGAAATGGGAGCGTGGGTAGGGTTTTGAATTGTTTTGAATCTCCGATCTGAGGCATTTCACGGTTGTACAGGGCATCTTGTGACTGCAACAATAATCGAGAGATTGGATAAAGCAAAAGTAAAATATGGAAATGGCAGGTACGACTGCAAAAAGCAAAAGTAAAAATTAGATAGGTTTGACTAATTTTCAAAATTTAAATTCGAACAGCTTGCTTTTTCTGGCCGCCAAAATCCAAACTTTAAAAGTTGTTGCATAATGGTGTTGTACATGAAGCAACAGATATTGTACCTCTTAAAATATTCAATACCATGCTTTAAATCCTTGTACATTATGCATAAATCTTAATTTTCAACCACTTGAAGAATATGCATAATAAGATAGTATAGATATACAGATCAACAATTAATATATCACCACATCAACCATGACAGATATATTAAATAAATTGGGGTCTTGGAGAATAACAATAGATCTAATAAAATTAAACAAGCATAAGAAATGTAAGGTTTAAAGATTATTAACCTACTCTTCAAGCTCAGAGTCAAGGATATAAACAAGGCTTGTTCCATCTATGATCAACACAGCAGAACTTGCAACAATATATAACTTAGACAATGAGTATCACAATAATAATAACAATAATGATAAATTCGGTTATTATTAATAACACTAAACAAAGCCAAAGACATTAATAGTAATCCACCACTACCAACCAACCAAAAATCTCTTTCTCCAACAGAACACATGTTTCCCAGGTTGCCAACAGAAGATGTCTATAATACGCATCAACTATACTGATCATTGAACATGTTTTGGAAAGGGGAAAAAAACAAAATCATTGAGACTGCCAAACCAGCCAATTTGGCTTCTCGTTTCCAGAAAGTAATTAAAACTAAACTTTGCAATCTCTTACTACATACAAAACACATACCATTGAGAAATACTAAAAACATGATGATGAGATGAAAACTTACAAAGCTGAAGATCTGAGAGATTTTAAAAGGATTAAATTATAGAGGAGCTTGCTCCAAGAAGAGTTCTGCATAGTGGAGCAAGAACGAACCACAATCAAACATATTTTGCTGTTGCAGTAACTGCATAGAACATAAAACAGAACTCTTCAATGCCTATAGTAAATGAATAGTCAAATAGCAGACTCTCAACTAAGACCTCTTGAAGTGTCATACTCCAAAAACTAGTAGAACCATAGTAGTCAAGAACATCCAACAGTTACAGCCACAGCTACCTGCAGAAATATCACAAGCAACTTTTAGAATCCAACAGTTATAGAATTATGTAGCTCTTGATAAGTGCATGGTTCAGTCACGGCCAACAGATAACACTCTTTCTTTTCTTGAACAACTTGTAGAAATGAACTACTTAGAGAAGTTTAACCCTACCAACATGACCAATGATTCACCTTCAAATGTACTTCACCTTGATAGGCCTCCTAGAAAATAGATTAAAACACACAAAGTTTAACAATAAAGCACAACAGACAAACTAACCGCATTCAGCCTAACCCTTGACAATTCCACGAAATCAGAAACTTATAGTGCTACACATGTATGTTCTGAGCAACATGTAAGTAAATGTAGGATTTCAACTAATAACCAAGCCATGAGACAACATAAATATAAGAATGTGGTTTACATCAGTTTTCATGTAGCATAACCTGCTATATAAACACCAAAACATTTTGTTTCAAATTTGTTTCTAAGTATCAACAATTTTGTTACTGTGCGAAAACATATAACCAAATTTATATTCTACACTTCTATAGTAGTATTAACATATTACTTGCTGAATGCTCATACTACAAATGTACTAAAATCTTCTTTTCTTTTTAAATTGTATAGAAATATTCATCATCACAGAAAAATTTCCAACCAATAAACATGGCCCAGGAAAACCATAAAATACAAGACCAACAAAAATGAGCCATTCGAAAACAAAAGAGACTGCTAATGAATTTTGTAGTACTATAAAAAAATATTATATCCATAAGAAAAGGGTAGCTACAATTCAAAGTCAATCCAATTAGACAGTCTCACATGACTTTCAAATGCTTTAGTTGTATGGTTATATTTACAATCAGATTAACAGTCCTAACATCTGAAAACAATAATAGAAATTTAAACGAAATTAAAAATGTTCAGCCATTGAGGCGTTTTAACAAATAGATGGTAGGCATAACTCAAAATAGACAACAAACTACAATTCAAGGTAACCTAATGGTTGAAAACTCGGTACAAAGCACACCGAAGTAAAAAGAAACACATGCAAGAAAGGAGCGGAACAAATAACTAAAAATGTCAGAAATTGACAAACCTGCGAGTAGTAAACAGGAAAGAGTGACAGCTGCAAACGAAGAAGAAATCAAATCAGCCGTTCGTGGAAGTGAGATTGTAGACGTTGAGGTGCACCGATACCGATCTATCTCTTCCACACTTCGCCAATATTCCGCTGCACGCCTACACAAACCACCGCCACGTGGCCAATTTCAAGATCTGACAGTTATGGGGAACGATTTCGAGATCTTTTAACGAATGCCAAATATCGCCGGATGCGTGAAGGAGGGGAGAGCAGGGTCAGGGAACGATGGCAGAGGGAGGTCGCCGGATGCGTGAAGGAGAGGTGAGCAGGGAGAATTTGAACGATCGGGAAAGGAGTATGAACTGAGTCTTGAAGATGGAGCGGGACGAATTAGGGCAAAGGAGTTGTGAGCGGGAGGGAAAAAGTAAACCTAAAAAAAACCCTTTAAATGAGAGCGGGGGATATTTTATTCGGGCGGGATAAAAAAAAATTGGGCGGGAGAAAAATAAAAAAAAACGACGCTTTATTTTTTACACTTGACGCACACAAATTATTGTCCTCCGCGTTTTTTATTAAATGACACAATATTTATGACGCGCAAAAATGCGCGTCATGTACCCATAAAATTTTGTAAAATACGACAGTTTTTTTATGACACATGTTTTTGCGCGTCATAAATTATCGAGTGTCATTGTTTGCGCGTCAAGGAAGGGGCTTTTTCTAGTAGTGAATGAGTCCTAATAAAGTGTGTATATAACCAATAAATTGTGTTTACGACCAATTATGGCCCAATAAGGTGTGTTTAGTTGGGACAAATGAGTCCCACTAATGTGTGTATATAACCAATATGCTTAGGACCAATGATGGCACAATAAAGTGTGTTTAGGGACAATGAGGGTCAGTTGGCACCAATGAGTCCTAATAAGGTGTGTATATGACCAATAAGTTGTGTTTACGACCAATTATGGCCCAATATGGTGTGTTTAGTTGGGAGTAATGAGTCCCACTAAGGTGTGTATATAACCAATAAGTTATGTTTAGGACCAATGATGGCCCAATAAGGTGTGTTTAGTAGGGCAATGAGGGTCGGTTGGGACCAATAAGTCCTAGTAAGGTGTGTATATAACCAATAAGTTGTGTTTAGGACCAATGATGTCCCAATAATGTGTGTTTAAGGGCAATGAGGGTCAGTTGGGACCAATGAGTCCCAATAAAGTGTGTATATAACCAATAAGTTGTGTTTACGACCAATTATGGCCCAATAAGGTGTGTTTAGTTGGGACCAATGAGTCCCACTAATGTGTATATATAACCAATATGTTGTGTTTAGGACCAATGATGGAACAATAAAGTGTGTTTAGGGACAATGACGGTCAGTTAGGACCAATGAGTCCTAATAAGGTGTGTATATAACCAATAAGTTGTGTTTACGACCAATTAAGGCCCAATAAGGTGTGTTTAGTTGTGACCAATGAGTCCCACTAATGTGTGTATATAACCAGTACGTTGTGTTTAGGACAAATGATGGCCCAATAAGGTGTGTTTAGGGTCAATGAGGGTTAGTTGGGACCAATGAGTCCCAATAATGTGTGTATATAACTAATAAGTTGTGTTTACGACCAATTATGGCCCAATAAGGTGTGTTTAGTTAGGACTAATGAGTCACACTAAGGTGTGTATATAACCAATAAGTTGTGTTTAGGACCAATGATGGGCCAATAAGGTGTGTTTAGTAGGGCAATGAGGGTCGGTTGGGACCAATAAGTCGTAGTAAGGTGTTATATAACCAATAAGTTGTGTTTAGGACCAATGATGGCCCAATAATGTGTGTTTAAGGGCAATGAGGGTCAGTTGGGACCAATGAGTCCCAATAAAGTGTGTATATAACTAATAAGTTGTTTTTACGACCAATTATGGCCCAATAAGGTGTGTTTAGTTGGGACTAATGAGTCCCACTAAGGTGTGTATATAACCAATAAGTTATGTTTAGGGCCAATGATGGCCCAATAAGGTGTGTTTAGTAGGGCAATGAGGGTCGGTTGGGACCAATAAGTCCTATTAAGGTGTGTATATAACCAATAAGTTGTGTTTACGACCAATGATGGCCTAATAAGGTGTGTTTAGTTGGGACTAATGAGTCTTACTAAGGTGTGTATATAAACAATAAGTTGTGTTTAGGACCAATGATGGCATCAATGAGTCCTAATAAGGTGTGTATATAACCAATAAGTTGTGTTTACGACCTATTATGGCCCAATATGGTGTGTTTAGTTGGGAGTAATGAGTCCCACTAAGGTGTGTATATAACCAATAAGTTATGTTTAGGACCAATGATGGCCCAATAAGGTGTGTTTAGTAGGGCAATGAGGGTCGGTTGGGACCAATAAGTCCTAGTAAGGTGTGTATATAACCAATAAGTTTTGTTTAGGACCAATGATGTCCCAATAATGTGTGTTTAAGGGCAATGAGGGTCAGTTGGGACCAATGAGTCCCAATAAAGTGTGTATATAACCAATAAGTTGTGTTTATGACCAATTATGGCCCAATAAGGTGTGTTTAGTTGGGACCAATGAGTCCCACTAATGTGTGTATATAACCAATATGTTGTGTTTAGGACCAATGATGGCACAATAAAGTGTGTTTAGGGACAATGAGGGTCAGTTAGGACCAATGAGTCCTAATAAGGTGTGTATATAACCCAATAAGTTGTGTTTACGACCAAATATGGCCCAATAAGGTGTGTTTAGTTGGGACCAATGAGTCCCACTAATGTGTGTATATAACCAGTACATTGTGTTTAGGACAAATGATGGCCCAATAAGGTGTGTTTAGGGGCAATGAGGGTTAGTTGGGACCAATGAGTCCCAATAATGTGTGTATATAACTAATAAGTTGTGTTTACGACCAATTGTGGCCTAATAAGGTATGTTTAGTTGGGACTAATGAGTCCCACTAAGGTGATGGGAGTAATTAAATAAGTTCTGGTTAAAATATAACCAATTAACACTTCTGTCTCAATGGTTCTTCTTAATCTTGTAGTGAGTTCCTTTCTTTTGACTGACCCAGGTTCAAGTCTTGTTTGCTACAATTTATAATTTTTGATTGTCTAATAGTGGATGACAGGATTTATAAACTGGCTAGATTTTAATTCTTCAATAAATTGGAACAAGAACAAAACTGTATGAACTAACAAGAACAGAACCGTATGAAGGTTCAAGCCTTGTTTGCTACAATTTATAATTTTTGATTGTCTAATAGTGGATGAAAGGATTTATAAACTGGCTAGATTTTAATTCTTCAATAAATTGGAACAAGAACAAAACCGTATGAACTAACAAGAACAGAACCGTATGAACTATAATTCCTCAGGAAGAACAGGAAGAATAGAACCGGATGAACTAGAGTTCTTCAGGATCAAGAGTAATTATTTAGTAATAGAACAGGATGAACTACAGTTCTTCAGGATGAACCGGATAAACTAGAGTTCTTCAGGATGAACTATATATACTATAGTTGTTATTTCTGTTCGTAGTCTATTGGATATTCCCATGTATTTAAACCAATTATCTAGTGAATTAAAATCATTCTGGTTGAATACAATTCTCTATACACTAATATTTAGTCACACAACCTAATATATATATATATGTAGAAGACTATAACCTTAGGGAGAAGATTTCATCCGGATTGAGAGAAGATGAACAGAAACGGATGAAAATACATTATATTAAATTAAAAATCAATTCATTACATAAAAGGGAAAAGAAGCGGCTGAAGACAAATCCCTCTTTGCTTTCTCACATGGTTGCTTTAACAAACACAATTACATACACATAATCCAAAGGGGGTATGATTCCATTAATACATTGATCTATAAAATTACAACTTTAAAACTACTAACTTAAAGGGAAAAGAAGCGGCACAAGACACAACCTAATAATAGTGGCCATATGTACTAGCTTTTAGCCACATAACTAAGTAAAAAGCGTGGCCATTGCTCACATTTAGCCACACATAATATATACTTAATAGTTTTGTTTTCTTTTAATTTACTAAGTAATAAAATCTACTCTTTCGTCACACAACATTATTTAAGCGTGGCCATACATTCCTTTTTGGTCACACGAATAAAAAATCATAAAAATTCCGTCGCCGTTTGGTGCATTTCGCCACTCTTTTTTAAGTGTGACAAATAAGTGCCACATGTTTTTGTAAAACAGTGGCTAAAGCCACTGCAACTGATTGTTGTTGTCACGTAAACAAAAAAATACGTGGCTAAAAGGGTCCAAAGGCTATATATTTGGCCACGAGTACAAAATATATGTTGCTAAAACGAGAATTTCTTACCTTTGGCCACGTTTTTTTATAAAACAGTGGCTATGCGATATCAAAAAAACCGTGGCCAAAGCCACTTTTTGACGTAGTGTAAGTTGTGTTTAGGACCAATGATGTCCCAATAATGTGTGTTTAAGGGCAATGAGGGTCAGTTGGGACCAATGAGTCCCAATAAAGTGTGTATATAACCAATAAGTTGTGTTTACGACCAATTATGGCCCAATAAGGTGTGTTTAGTTGGGACCAATGAGTCCCACTAATGTGTGTATATAACCAATATGTTGTGTTTAGGACCAATGATGGAACAATAAAGTGTGTTTAGGGACAATGAGGGTCAGTTAGGACCAATGAGTCCTAATAAGGTGTGTATATAACCAATAAGTTGTGTTTACGACCAATTAAGGCCCAATAAGGTGTGTTTAGTTGGGACCAATGAGTCCCACTAATGTGTGTATATAACCAGTACGTTGTGTTTAGGACAAATGATGGCCCAATATGGTGTGTTTAGGGGCAATGAGGGTTAGTTGGGACCAATGAGTCCCAATAATGTGTGTATATAACTAATAAGTTGTGTTTACGACCAATTATGGCCCAATAAGGTGTGTTTAGTTGGGACTAATGAGTCCCACTAAGGTGTGTATATAACCAATAAGTTATGTTTAGGGCCAATGATGGCCCAATAAGGTGTGTTTAGTAGGGCAATGAGGGTCGGTTAGGACCAATAAGTCCTAGTAAGGTGTGTATATAACCAATAAGTTGTGTTGAGGACCAATGATGGCCTAATAAGGTGTGTTTAGTTGGGACTAATGAGTCTTACTAAGGTGTGTATATAAACAATAAGTTGTGTTTAGGACCAATGATGGCACCAATGAGTCCTAATAAGGTGCGTATATAACCAATAAGTTATGTTTACGACCAATTATGGCCCAATATGGTGTGTTTAGTTGGGAGTAATGAGTCCCACTAAGGTGTGTATATAACCAATAAGTTATGTTTAGGACCAATGATGGCCCAATAAGGTGTGTTTAGTAGGGCAATGAGGGTTGGTTAGGACCAATAAGTCCTAGTAAGGTGCGTATATAACCAATAAGTTGTGTTTAGGACCAATGATGGCCCAATAATGTGTGTTTAGTTGGGAATAATGAGTCCCACTAAGGTGTGTATATAACCAATAAGTTGTGTTTAGGACCAATGATGGCCCTATAAGGAGTGTTAGTAGGGCAATGAGGGTCGGTTGGGACCAATTAGTCCTAGTAAGGTGTGTCTTATATAACCAATAAGTTGTTTTTAGGACCAATGATGGCCCAATAATGTGTGTTTAAGGGCAATGAGGGTCAGTTGGGACCAATGAGTCCCAATAAAGTGTGTATATAACCAATAAGTTGTGTTTACGACCAATTATGGCCCAATAAGGTGTGTTTAGTTGGGACCAATGAATCCCACTAATGTGTGCATATAACCAATACGTTGTGTTTAGGACCAATGATGGCACAATAAAGTGGGTTTAGGGACAATGAGGGTTAGTTGGCACCAATGAGTCCTAATAAGGTGTGTATATAACCAATAAGTTGTGTTTACGACCAATTAAGGCCCAATTAGGTGTGTTTAGTTGGGACCAATGAGTCCCACTAATGAGTGTATATAACCAGTACGTTGTGTTTAGGACAAATGATGGCCCAATAAGGTCTGTTTAGGGGCAATGAGGGTTAGTTGGGACCAATGAGTCCCAATAATGTGTGTATATAACTAATAAGTTGTGTTTACGACCAATTATGGCCCAATAAGGTGTGTTTAGTTGGGACTAATGAGTCCCACTAAGGTGTGTATATAACCAATAAGTTATGTTTAGGGCCAATGATGGCCTAATAAGGTGTATTTAGTAGGGCAATGAGGGTCGGTTGGGACCAATAAGTCCTATTAAGGTGTGTATATAACCAATAAGTTGTGTTTACGACCAATGATGGCCTAATAAGGTGTGTTTAGTTGGGACTAATGAGTCTTACTAAGGTGTGTATATAAACAATAAGTTGTGTTTAGGACCAATGATGGCACCAATGAGTCCTAATAAGGTGCGTATATAACCAATAAGTTGTGTTTACGACCAATTATGGCCCAATATGGTGTGTTTAGTTGGGAGTAATGAGTCCCACTAAGGTGTGTATATAACCAATAAGTTATGTTTAGGACCAATGATGGCCCAATAAGGTGTGTTTAGTAGGGCAATGAGGGTTGGTTAGGACCAATAAGTCCTAGTAAGGTGCGTATATAACCAATAAGTTGTGTTTAGGACCAATGATGGCCCAATAATGTGTGTTTAGTTGGGAATAATGAGTCCCACTAAGGTGTGTATATAACCAATAAGTTGTGTTTAGGACCAATGATGGCCCTATAAGGAGTGTTAGTAGGGCAATGAGGGTCGGTTGGGACCAATTAGTCCTAGTAAGGTGTGTCTTATATAACCAATAAGTTGTTTTTAGGACCAATGATGGCCCAATAATGTGTGTTTAAGGGCAATGAGGGTCAGTTGGGACCAATGAGTCCCAATAAAGTGTGTATATAACCAATAAGTTGTGTTTACGACCAATTATGGCCCAATAAGGTGTGTTTAGTTGGGACCAATGAATCCCACTAATGTGTGCATATAACCAATACGTTGTGTTTAGGACCAATGATGGCACAATAAAGTGGGTTTAGGGACAATGAGGGTTAGTTGGCACCAATGAGTCCTAATAAGGTGTTTATATAACCAATAAGTTGTGTTTACGACCAATTATGGCCCAATATGGTGTGTTTAGTAGGGCAATGAGGATCGGTTGGGACCAATAAGTCCTAGTAAGGTGTGTCTTATATAACCAATAAGTTGTGTTTAGGACCAATGATGGCCCAATAATGTGTGTTTAAGGGCAATGAGGGTCAGTTGGGACCAATGAGTCCCAATAAGGTGTGTATATAACCAATAAGTTGTGTTTACGACCATTTATGGCCCAATAGGTGTGTTTAGTTGGGACCAATGAGTCCCACTAATGTGTGTATATATCCAATACGTTGTCTTTAGGACCAATGATGGCATAATAAAGTGGGTTTAGGGACAATGAGGGTTAGTTGGCACCAATGAGTCCTAATAAGGTGTTTATATAACCAATAAGTTGTGTTTTAGACCAATTATGGCCCAATATGGTGTGTTTAGTTGGGACTAATGAGTCCCACTAAGGTGTGTATATAACCAATAAGTTATGTTTTGAACCAATGATGGCCCAATAAGGTGTGTTTAGTAGGGCAATGAGGGTTGGTTAGGACCAATAAGTCCTAGTAATGTGTGTATATAACCAATAAGTTGTGTTTAGGATCAATGATGGCCCAATAATGTGTGTTTAGTTGGGACTAATGAGTCCCACTAAGGTGTGTATATAACCAATAAGTTGTGTTTAGGACCAGTGATGGCCATATAAGGAGTGTTTAGTAGGGCAATGAGGGTCGGTTGGGACCAATAAGTCCTAGTAAGGTGTGTCTTATATAACCAATAAGTTGTTTTTAGGACCAATGATGGCCCAATAATGTGTGTTTAAGGGCAATGAGGGTCAGTTGGGACCAATGAGTCCCAATAAAGTGTGTATATAACCAATAAGTTGTGTTTACGACCAATTCTGGCCCAATAAGGTGTGTTTAGTTGGGCCAATGAGTCCCACTAATGTGTGCATATAACCAATACGTTGTCTTTAGGACCAATGATGGCACAATAAAGTGGGTTTAGGGACAATGAGGGTTAGTTGGCACCAATGAGTCCTAATAAGGTGTTTATATAACCAATAAGTTGTGTTTACGACCAATTATGGCTCAAAATGGTGTGTTTAGTAGGGCAATGAGGATCGGTTGGGACCAATAAGTCCTAGTAAGGTGTGTCTTATATAACCAATAAGTTGTTTTTAGGACCAATGATGGCCCAATAATGTGTGTTTAAGGGCAATGGGAGTCAGTTGGGACCAATGAGTCCCAATAAGGTGTGTATATAACCAATAAGTTTTGTTTAAGACCAATTATGGCCCAATAAGGTGTGTTTAGTTGGGACCAATGAGTCCCATTAATGTGTGTATATAACCATTACGTTGTGTTTAGGACCAACGATGGCACAAAAAAGTGTGTTTAGGGACAATGAGGGTCAGTTGGCACCAATGAGTCATAATAAGGTGTGTATATAACCACTAAGTTGTGTTTACGACCAATTATGGCCCAAAATGGTGTGTTTAGTAGGGCAATGAGGATCGGTTGGGACCAATAAGTCCTAGTAAGGTGTGTCTTATATAACTAATAAGTTGTGTTTAGGACCAATGATGGCCCAATAATGTGTGTTTAAGGGCAATGGGGGTCAGTTGGGACCAATGAGTCCCAATAAGGTGTGTATATAACCAATAAGTTTTGTTTAAGAGCAATTATGGCCCAATATGGTGTGTTTAGTTGGGACTAATGAGTCCCACTAAGGTGTGTATATAACCAATAAGTTATGTTTTGGACTAATGATGGCCCAATAAGTTGAGTATAGTAGGGCAATGAGGGTCGGCTGGGACCAATAAGTCCTAGTAAGGTGTGTCTTATATAACCAATAAGTTGTGTTTAGGACCAATGATGGCCAAATAATGTGTGTTTAAGGGCAATGAGGGTGAGTTGGGACCAATGAGTCCCAATAAAGTGTGTATATAACTAATAAGTTGTGTTTACGACCAAATATGGCCCAATAAGGTATGTTTAGTTGGGACCAATGAGTCCCACTAATGTGTGTATATAACCGATACGTTGTGTTTAGGACCAATGATGGCACAATAAAGTGGGTTTAGGGACAGTGAGGGTTAGTTGGCACCAATGAGTCCTAATAAGGTGTTTATATAACCAATAAGTTGTGGTTACGGCCAATTATGGCCCAATATGGTGTGTTTAGTAGGGCAATGAGGATCGGTTGGGACCAATAAGTCCTAGTATGGCGTGTCTTATATAATCAATAATTTTGTTTAGGACCAATGATGGCCCAATAATGTGTGTTTAAGGGCAATGAGGGTCAGTTGGGACCAATGAGTCCCAATAAAGTGTGTATATAACCAATAAGTTTGGTTTAAGACCAATTATGGCCCAATAAGGTGTGTTTTGTTGGGACCAATGAGTCCCACTAATGTGTGTATATAACCAATACGTTGTGTTTAGGACCAATGATGGCACTAAAAAGTGTGTTTAGGGACAGTGAGGGTCAGTTGGCACCAATGAGTCCTAATAAGGTGTGTATATAACCAATAAGTTGTGTTTACGACCAATTATGGCCCAAAATGGTGTGTTTAGTAGGGCAATGAGGATCGGTTGGGACCAATAAGTCCTAGTAAGGTGTGTCTTATATAACTAATAAGTTGTGTTTAGGACCAATGATGGCCCAATAATGTGTGTTTAAGGGCAATGGGGGTCAGTTGGGACCAATGAGTCCCAATAAGGTGTGTATATAACCAATAAGTTTTGTTTAAGAGCAATTATGGCCCAATAAGGTGTGTTTAGTTGGGACCAATGAGTCCCATTAATGTGTGTATATGACCAATACGATGTGTTTAGGACCAATGATGGCACGA
>JBCNJP010000007.1:162686-191161 GCA_039602395.1 Deinandra increscens subsp. villosa
GGCTCAAATTCGGTCCTGACATATATAACCAATAAGTTTTGTTTAGTAGGGCAATGAGGGTCGGTTGGGACCAATAAGTCCTAGTAAGGTGTGTCTATATAACCAATAAGTTGTGTTTAGGACCAATGATGGCACAATAAAGTGTGTTTAGGGACAATGAGGGTCAGTTGGGACCAATGAGTCCTAATAAGGTGTGTATATAACCAATAAGTTGTGTTTATGACCAATTCTGGCCCAATAAGTTGTGTTTAGTTGGGACCAATGAGTCCCACTAAGGTGTGTATATAACCAATATGTTTTGTTTAGGACAAATGATGGCCCAATAAGGTGTGTTTAGGGGCAATGAGGGTTAGTTGGGACCAATGAGTCCCAATAATGTGTGTATATAACCAATAAGTTGTGTTTACGACCAATTATGGCCCAATAAGGTGTGTTTAGTTGGGACTGATGAGTCCCACTAAGGTGTGTATATAACCAATAAGTTGTGTTTAGGACCAATGATGGCCCAATAAGGTGTGTTTAGTAGGGCAATGAGTGTCGGTTGGGACCAATAAGTCCTAGTAAGGTGTGTATATAACCAATAAGTTGTGTTTAGGACCAATGATGGCCCAATAATGTGTGTTTAAGGGCTATGAGGGTCAGTTGGGACCAATAAGTCCTAGTAAGGTGTGCCTTATATAACCAATAAGTTGTGTTTAGGACCAATGATGGCCCAATAAGTGTGTTTAAGGGCAATGAGGGTCAGTTGGGACCAATGAGTCCCAATAAAGTGTGTATATAACCAATAAGTTGTGTTTACGACCAATTATGGCCCAATAAGGTGTGTTTAGTTGGGACCAATGAGTCCCACTAATGTGTGTATATAACCAATACGTTGTGTTTAGGACCAATGATGGCATAATAAAGTGTGTTTAGGGACAATGAGGGTCAGTTGGGACCAATGAGTCCTAATAAGGTGTGTATATAACCAATAAGTTGTGTTTATGACCAATTCTGGCCCAATAAATTGTGTTTAGTTGGGAGCAATGAGTCCCACTAAGGTTTGTATATAACCAATATGTTTTGTTTAGGACAAATGATGGCCCAATAAGGTGTGTTTAGGGGCAATGAGGGTTAGTTGGGACCAATGAGTCCCAATAATGTGTGTATATAACCAATAAGTTGTGTTTACGACCAATTATGGCCCAATAAGGCGTGTTTAGTTGGGACTAATGAGTCCCACTAAGGTGTGTATATAACCAATAAGTTTTGTTTAGATCAATGATGGCCTAATGTAGAGTGAGGTCGGTTGGGACCAATAAGTCCTAGTAAGGTGTGTCATATAACCAATAAGTTGTGTTTAGGACCAATGATGGCACAATAAAGTGTGTTTAGGGACAATGAGGGTCAGTTGGGACCAATGAGTCCTAATAAGGTGTGTATATAACCAATAAGTTGTGTTTATGACCAATTCTGGCCCAATAAGTTGTGTTTAGTTGGGACCAATGAGTCCCACTAATGGTGTGTATATAACCAATATGTTTTGTTTAGGACAAATGATGGCCCAATAAGGTGTGTTTAGGGGCAATGAGGGTTAGTTGGGACCAATGAGTCCCAATAATGTGTGTATATAACCAATAAGTTGTGTTTACGACCAATTATGGCCCAATAAGGTGTGTTTAGTTGGGACTAATGAGTCCCACTAAGGTGTGTATATAACCAATAAGTTGTGTTTAGGACCAATGATGGCCCAATAAGGTGTGTTTAGTAGGGCAATGAGGGTCGGTTGGGACCAATAAGTCCTAGTAAGGTGTGTATATAACCAATAAGTTGTGTTTAGGACCTATGATGGCCCAATAATGTGTGTTTAAGGGCTATGAGGGTAAGTTGGGACCAATGAGTCCCAATAAGAGTGTGTATATAACCAATAAGTTTTGTTTACGACCAATTATGGCCCAATAAGGTGTGTTTAGTTGGGACCAATGAGTCCCACTAATGTGTGCTATATAACCAATACGTTGTGTTTAGGACCAATGATGGCACAATAAAGTGTGTTTAGGGACAATGAGGGTCAGTTGGGACCAATGAGTCCTAATAAAGTGTGTATATGACCAATAAGTTGTGTTTATGACCAATTCTGGCCCAATAAGTTGTGTTTAGTTGGGAGCAATGAGTCCCACTAAGGTTTGCATATAACCAATATGTTTTGTTTAGGACAAATGATGGCCCAATAAGGTGTGTTTAGGGGCAATGAGGGTTAGTTGGGACCAATGAGTCCCAATAATGTGTGTATATAACCAATAAGTTGTGTTTACGACCAATTATGGCCCAATAAGGTGTGTTTAGTTGGGACTAATGAGTCCCACTAAGGTGTGTATATAACCAATAAGTTTTGTTTAGGATCAATGATGGCCCAATAGAGGTGTGTTCGGTTGGGACCAATAAGTCCTAGTAAGGTGTGTATATAACCAATAAGTTGTGTTTAGGACCAATGATGGCACAATAAAGTGTGTTTAGGGACAATGAGGGTCAGTTGGGACCAATGAGTCCTAATAAGGTGTGTATATAACCAATAAGTTGTGTTTATGACCAATTCTGGCCCAATAAGTTGTGTTTAGTTGGGACCAATGAGTCCCACTAAGGTGTGTATATAACCAATATAGTTTTGTTTAGGACCAATGATGGCCCAATAAGGTGTGTTTAGGGGCAATGAGAGTTAGTTGGGACCAATGAGTCCCAATAATGTGTGTATATAACCAATAAGTTGTGTTTACGACCAATTATGGCCCAATAAGGTGTGTTTAGTTGGGACTAATGAGTCCCACTAAGGTGTGTATATAACCAATAAGTTGTGTTTAGGACCAATGATGGCCCAATAAGGTGTGTTTAGTAGGGCAATGAGGGTCGGTTGGGACCAATAAGTCCTAGTAAGTTGTGTATATAACCAATAAGTTCTGTTTAGGATCAATGATGGCCCAATAGAGTGTGTATATAACCAATAAGTTGTTGTTTACGACCAATTATGGCCCAATAAGGTGTGTTTAGTTGGGACCAATGAGTCCCACTAATGTGTGTATATAACCAATACGTTGTGTTTAGGACCAATGATGGCACAATAAAGTGTGTTTAGGGACAATGAGGGTCAGTTGGGACCAATGAGTCCTAATAAGGTGTGTATATAACCAATAAGTTGTGTTTATGACCAATTATGGCCCAATAAATGTGTGTTTAGTTGGGAGCAAATGAGTCCCACTAAGGTGTGTATATAACCAATATGTTTTGTTTAGGACCAATGATGGCCCAATAAGGTGTGTTTAGAGGGCAATGAGGGTTAGTTGGGACCAATGAGTCCCAATAAGGTGTGTATATAACCAATAAGTTGTGTTTACGACCAATTATGGCCCAATAAGGTGTGTTTAGTTGGGACTAATGAGTCCCACTAAGGTGTGTATATAACCAATAAGTTGTGTTTAGTAGGGCCAATGAGGGTTCGGTTGGGACCAATAAGTCCTAGTAAAGTGTGTATATAACCAATAAGTTGTGTTTAGGACCAATGATGGCACAATAAAGTGTGTTTAGGGACAATGAGGGTCAGTTGGGACCAATGAGTCCTAATAAGGTGTGTATATAACCAATAAGTTGTGTTTACGACCAATTCTGGCCCAATAAGGTGTGTTTAGTTGGGACCAATGAGTCCCACTAAGGTGTGTATATAACCAATATAGTTATGTTTAGGACCAATGATGGCCCAATAAGGTGTGTTTAGTAGGGCAATGAGAGTTAGTTGGGACCAATGAGTCCCAATAAGGTGCGTATATAACCAATAAGTTGTGTTTACGACCAATTATGGCCCAATAAGGTGTGTTTAGTTGGGACTGATGAGTCCCACTAAGGTGTGTATATAACCAATAAGTTGTGTTTAGGACCAATGATGGCCCAATAAGGTGTGTTTAGTAGGGCAATGAGGGTCGGTTGGGACCAATAAGTCCTAGTAAGGTGTGTCTTATATAACCAATAAGTTGTGTTTAGGACCAATGATGGCCCAATAATGTGTGTTTAAGGGCAATGAGGGTCAGTTGGGACCAATGAGTCCCAATAAAGTGTGTATATAACAAATAAGTTGTGTTTACGACCAATTATGGCCCAATAAGGTGTGTTTAGTTGGGACCAATGAGTCCCACTAATGTGTGTATATAACCAATACGTTGTGTTTAGGACCAATGATGGCACAATAAAGTGTGTTTAGGGACAATGAGGGTTAGTTGGCACCAATGAGTCCTAATAAGGTGTGTATATAACCAATAAGTTGTGTTTATGACCAATTATGGCCCAATAAGGTGTGTTTAGTTGGGACTAATGAGTCCCACTAAGGTGTGTATATAACCAATAAGTTATGTTTAGGACCAATGATGGCCCAATAAGGTGTGTTTAGTAGGGCAATGAGGGTCGGTTAGGACCAATAAGTCCTAGTAAGGTGTGTATATAACCAATAAGTTGTGTTTAGGACCAATGATGGCCCAATAATGTGTGTTTAGGGCAATGAGGGTCAGTTGGGACCAATGAGTCCCAATAAGGTGTGTATATAACCAATAAGTTGTGTTTATGACCAATTATGGCCCAATAAGGTGTGTAGTAGGGTAATGAGGGTTGGGACCAATGAGTCCTAGTAAGGTGTGTCTTATATAACCAATATAGTTGTGTTTAGGACCAATGATGGCCCAATAAGGTGTGTTTAGGGGCAATGAGGGTTAGTTGGGACCAATGAGTCCCAATAATGTGTGTATATAACCAATAAGTTGTGTTTACGACCAATTATGGCCCAATAAGGTGTGTTTAGTTGGGACTAATGAGTCCCACTAAGGTGTGTATATAACCAATAAGTTGTGTTTAGGACCAATGATGGCCCAATAAGGTGTGTTTAGTAGGGCAATGAGGGTCGGTTGGGACCAATAAGTCCTAGTAAGTTGTGTATATAACCTATAAGTTCTGTTTAGGATCAATGATGGCCCAATAGAGTGTGTATATAACAAATAAGTTTTGTTTACGACCAATTATGTCCCAATAAGGTGTGTTTAGTTGGGACCAATGAGTCCCACTAATGTGTGTATATGAACCAATACGTTGTGTTTAGGACCAATGATGGCACAATAAAGTGTGTTTAGGGACAATGAGGGTCAGTTTGCACCAATGAGGCCTAATAAGGTGTGTATATAACCAATAAGTTGTGTTTATGACCAATTATGGCCCAATAAGTTATGTTTAGTTGGGACCAATGAGTCCCACTAAGGTGTGTATATAACCAATAAGTTGTGTTTAGGACCAATGATGGCCCAATAAGGTGTGTTTAGTAGGGCAATGAGTGTCGGTTGGGACCAATAAGTCCTAGTAAGGTGTGTATATAACCAATAAGTTGTGTTTAGGACCTATGATGGCCCAATAATGTGTGTTTAAGGGCTATGAGGGTCAGTTGGGACCAATGAGTCCCAATAAAATGTGTATATAACCAATAAGTTTTGTTTACGACCAATTATGGCCCAATAAGGTGTGTTTAGTTGGGACCAATGAGTCCCACTAATGTGTGTATATAACCAATACGTTGTGTTTAGGACCAATGATGGCATAATAAAGTGTGTTTAGGGACAATGAAGGTCAGTTGGGACCAATGAGTCCTAATAAGGTGTGTATATGACCAATAAGTTGTGTTTATGACCAATTCTGGCCCAATAAATTGTGTTTAGTTGGGAGCTAAAGAGTCCCACTAAGGTTTGTATATAACCAATATGTTTTGTTTAGGACAAATGATGGCCCAATAAGGTGTGTTTAGTAGGGCAATGAGGGTTAGTTGGGACCAATGAGTCCCAATAATGTGTGTATATAACCAATAAGTTGTGTTTACGACCAATTATGGCCCAATAAGGCGTGTTTAGTTGGGACTAATGAGTCCCACTAAGGTGTGTATATAACCAATAAGTTTTGTTTAGTAGGGCAATGAGGGTCGGTTGGGACCAATAAGTCCTAGTAAAGTGTGTATATAACCAATAAGTTGTGTTTAGGACCAATGATGGCACAATAAAGTGTGTTTAGGGACAATGAGGGTCAGTTGGGACCAATGAGTCCTAATAAGGTGTGTATATAACCAATAAGTTGTGTTTATGACCAATTCTGGCCCAATAAGTTGTGTTTAGTTGGGACCAATGAGTCCCACTAAGGTGTGTATATAACCAATATATTTTGTTTAGGACAAATGATGGCCCAATAAGGTGTGTTTAGGGGCAATGAGAGTTAGTTGGGGCCAATGAGTCCCAATAATGTGCGTATATAACCAATAAGTTGTGTTTACGACCAATTATGGCCCAATAAGGTGTGTTTAGTTGGGACTGATGAGTCCCACTAAGGTGTGTATATAACCAATAAGTTGTGTTTAGGACCAATGATGGCCCAATAAGGTGTGTTTAGTAGGGCAATGAGGGTCGGTTGGGACCAATAAGTCCTAGTAAGGTGTGTATATAACCAATAAGTTCTGTTTAGGATCAATGATGGCCCAATAGAGTGTGTATATAACAAATAAGTTTTGTTTACGACCAATTATGTCCCAATAAGGTGTGTTTAGTTGGGACCAATGAGTCCCACTAATGTGTGTATATGAACCAATACGTTGTGTTTAGGACCAATGATGGCACAATAAAGTGTGTTTAGGGACAATGAGGGTCAGTTTGCACCAATGAGGCCTAATAAGGTGTGTATATAACCAATAAGTTGTGTTTATGACCAATTATGGCCCAATAAGTGTATGTTTAGTTGGGACCAATGAGTCCCACTAAGGTGTGTATATAACCAATAACTTGTGTTTAGGACCAATGATGGCCCAATAAGGCGTGTTTAGTAGGGCAATGAGTGTCGGTTGGGACCAATAAGTCCTAGTAAGGTGTGTATATAACCAATAAGTTGTGTTTAGGACCTATGATGGCCCAATAATGTGTGTTTAAGGGCTATGAGGGTCAGTTGGGACCAATGAGTCCCAATAAAGTGTGTATATAACCAATAAGTTTTGTTTACGACCAATTATGGCCCAATAAGGTGTGTTTAGTTGGGACCAATGAGTCCCACTAATGTGTGTATATAACCAATATGTTGTGTTTAGGACCAATGATGGCATAATAAAGTGTGTTTAGGGACAATGAAGGTCAGTTGGGACCAATGAGTCCTAATAAGGTGTGTATATGACCAATAAGTTGTGTTTATGACCAATTCTGGCCCAATAAATTGTGTTTAGTTGGGAGCAAATGAGTCCCACTAAGGTTTGTATATAACCAATATGTTTTGTTTAGGACAAATGATGGCCCAATAAGGTGTGTTTAGGGGCAATGAGGGTTAGTTGGGACCAATGAGTCCCAATAAGTGTGTGTATATAACCAATAAGTTGTGTTTACGACCAATTATGGCCCAATAAGGCGTGTTTAGTTGGGACTAATGAGTCCCACTAAGGTGTGTATATAACCAATAAGTTTTGTTTAGACCAATAGGGCCCAATGAGGTGTGTCTGGTTGGGACCAATAAGTCCTAGTAAGGTGTGTATATAACCAATAAGTTGTGTTTAGGACCAATGATGGCACAATAAAGTGTGTTTAGGGACAATGAGGGTGAGTTGGGACCAATGAGTCCTAATAAGGTGTGTATATAACCAATAAGTTGTGTTTATGACCAATTCTGGCCCAATAAGTTGTGTTTAGTTGGGACCAATGAGTCCCACTAAGGTGTGTATATAACCAATATGTTTTGTTTAGGACAAATGATGGCCCAATAAGGTGTGTTTAGGGGCAATGAGAGTTAGTTGGGACCAATGAGTCCCAATAATGTGCGTATATAACCAATAAGTTGTGTTTATGACGAATTATGGGCCAATAAGGTGTGTTTAGTTGGGACTGATGAGTCCCACTAAGGTGTGTATATAACCAATAAGTTGTGTTTAGGACCAATGATGGCCCAATAAGGTGTGTTTAGTAGGGCAATGAGTGTCGGTTGGGACCAATAAGTCCTAGTAAGGTGTGTAGATAACCAATAAGTTGTGTTTAGGACCTATGATGGCCCAATAATGTGTGTTTAAGGGCTATGAGGGTAAGTTGGGACCAATGAGTCCCAATAGAATGTGTATATAACCAATAAGTTTTGTTTACGACCAATTATGGCCCAATAAGGTGTGTTTAGTTGGGACCAATGAGTCCCACTAATGTGTGTATATAACCAATACGTTGTGTTTAGGACCAATGATGGCACAATAAAGTGTGTTTAGGGACAATAAGGGTCAGTTGGGACCAATGAGTCCTAATAAAGTGTGTATATGACCAATAAGTTGTGTTTATGACCAATTCTGGCCCAATAAGTTGTGTTTAGTTGGGAGCAATGAGTCCCACTAAGGTTTGCATATAACCAATATGTTTTGTTTAGGACAAATGATGGCCCAATAAGGTGTGTTTAAGGGCAATGAGGGTTAGTTGGGACCAATGAGTCCCAATAATGTGTGTATATAACCAATAAGTTGTGTTTACGACCAATTATGGCCCAATAAGGTGTGTTTAGTTGGGACTAATGAGTCCCACTAAGGTGTGTATATAACCAATAAGTTTTGTGATGATAAGTGGTAGGGCAATGAGGGTCGGTTGGGACCAATAAGTCCTAGTAAAGTGTGTATATAACCAATAAGTTGTGTTTAGGACCAATGATGGCACAATAAAGTGTGTTTAGGGACAATGAGGGTCAGTTGGGACCAATGAGTCCTAATAAGGTGTGTATATAACCAATAAGTTGTGTTTATGACCAATTCTGGCCCAATAAGTTGTGTTTAGTTGGGACCAATGAGTCCCACTAAGGTGTGTATATAACCAATATATTTTGTTTAGGACAAATGATGGCCCAATAAGGTGTGTTTAGGGGCAATGAGAGTTAGTTGGGACCAATGAGTCCCAATAATGTGCGTATATAACCAATAAGTTGTGTTTACGACCAATTATGGCCCAATAAGGTGTGTTTAGTTGGGACTGATGAGTCCCACTAAGGTGTGTATATAACCAATAAGTTGTGTTTAGGACCAATGATGGCCCAATAAGGTGTGTTTAGTAGGGCAATGAGGGTCGGTTGGGACCAATAAGTCCTAGTAAGTTGTGTATATAACCAATAAGTTCTGTTTAGGATCAATGATGGCCCAATAGAGTGTGTATATAACAAATAAGTTTTGTTTACGACCAATTATGTCCCAATAAGGTGTGTTTAGTTGGGACCAATGAGTCCCACTAATGTGTGTAAATGAACAATACGTTGTGTTTAGGACCAATGATGGCACAATAAAGTGTGTTTAGGGACAATGAGGGTCAGTTTGCACCAATGAGGCCTAATAAGGTGTGTATATAACCAATAAGTTGTGTTTATGACCAATTATGGCCCAATAAGTTATGTTTAGTTGGGACCAATGAGTCCCACTAAGGTGTGTATATAACCAATAACTTGTGTTTAGGACCAATGATGGCCCAATAAGGCGTGTTTAGTAGGGCAATGAGTGTCGGTTGGGACCAATAAGTCCTAGTAAGGTGTGTATATAACCAATAAGTTGTGTTTAGGACCTATGATGGCCCAATAATGTGTGTTTAAGGGCTATGAGGGTCAGTTGGGACCAATGAGTCCCAATAAAATGTGTATATAACCAATAAGTTTTGTTTACGACCAACTATGGCCCAATAAGGTGTGTTTAGTTGGGACCAATGAGTCCCACTAATGTGTGTATATAACCAATATGTTGTGTTTAGGACCAATGATGGCATAATAAAGTGTGTTTAGGGACAATGAAGGTCAGTTGGGACCAATGAGTCCTAATAAGGTGTGTATATGACCAATAAGTTGTGTTTATGACCAATTCTGGCCCAATAAATTGTGTTTAGTTGGGAGCAAATGAGTCCCACTAAGGTTTGTATATAACCAATATGTTTTGTTTAGGACAAATGATGGCCCAATAAGGTGTGTTTAGGGGCAATGAGGGTTAGTTGGGACCAATGAGTCCCAATAATGTGTGTATATAACCAATAAGTTGTGTTTACGACCAATTATGGCCCAATAAGGCGTGTTTAGTTGGGACTAATGAGTCCCACTAAGGTGTGTATATAACCAATAAGTTTTGTTTAGTAGGGCAATGAGGGTCGGTTGGGACCAATAAGTCCTAGTAAGGTGTGTATATAACCAATAAGTTGTGTTTAGGACCAATGATGGCACAATAAAGTGTGTTTAGGGACAATGAGGGTGAGTTGGGACCAATGAGTCCTAATAAGGTGTGTATATAACCAATAAGTTGTGTTTATGACCAATTCTGGCCCAATAAGTTGTGTTTAGTTGGGACCAATGAGTCCCACTAAGGTGTGTATATAACCAATATGTTTTGTTTAGGACAAATGATGGCCCAATAAGGTGTGTTTAGGGGCAATGAGAGTTAGTTGGGACCAATGAGTCCCAATAATGTGCGTATATAACCAATAAGTTGTGTTTATGACGAATTATGGGCCAATAAGGTGTGTTTAGTTGGGACTGATGAGTCCCACTAAGGTGTGTATATAACCAATAAGTTGTGTTTAGGACCAATGATGGCCCAATAAGGTGTGTTTAGTAGGGCAATGAGTGTCGGTTGGGACCAATAAGTCCTAGTAAGGTGTGTAGATAACCAATAAGTTGTGTTTAGGACCTATGATGGCCCAATAATGTGTGTTTAAGGGCTATGAGGGTAAGTTGGGACCAATGAGTCCCAATAGAATGTGTATATAACCAATAAGTTTTGTTTACGACCAATTATGGCCCAATAAGGTGTGTTTAGTTGGGACCAATGAGTCCCACTAATGTGTGTATATAACCAATACGTTGTGTTTAGGACCAATGATGGCACAATAAAGTGTGTTTAGGGACAATAAGGGTCAGTTGGGACCAATGAGTCCTAATAAAGTGTGTATATGACCAATAAGTTGTGTTTATGACCAATTCTGGCCCAATAAGTTGTGTTTAGTTGGGAGCAATGAGTCCCACTAAGGTTTGCATATAACCAATATGTTTTGTTTAGGACAAATGATGGCCCAATAAGGTGTGTTTAAGGGCAATGAGGGTTAGTTGGGACCAATGAGTCCCAATAATGTGTGTATATAACCAATAAGTTGTGTTTACGACCAATTATGGCCCAATAAGGTGTGTTTAGTTGGGACTAATGAGTCCCACTAAGGTGTGTATATAACCAATAAGTTTTGTTTAGTAGGGCAATGAGGGTCGGTTGGGACCAATAAGTCCTAGTAAAGTGTGTATATAACCAATAAGTTGTGTTTAGGACCAATGATGGCACAATAAAGTGTGTTTAGGGACAATGAGGGTCAGTTGGGACCAATGAGTCCTAATAAGGTGTGTATATAACCAATAAGTTGTGTTTATGACCAATTCTGGCCCAATAAGTTGTGTTTAGTTGGGACCAATGAGTCCCACTAAGGTGTGTATATAACCAATATATTTTGTTTAGGACAAATGATGGCCCAATAAGGTGTGTTTAAGGGCAATGAGAGTTAGTTGGGACCAATGAGTCCCAATAATGTGCGTATATAACCAATAAGTTGTGTTTACGACCAATTATGGCCCAATAAGGTGTGTTTAGTTGGGACTGATGAGTCCCACTAAGGTGTGTATATAACCAATAAGTTGTGTTTAGGACCAATGATGGCCCAATAAGGTGTGTTTAGTAGGGCAATGAGGGTCGGTTGGGACCAATAAGTCCTAGTAAGTTGTGTATATAACCAATAAGTTCTGTTTAGGATCAATGATGGCCCAATAGAGTGTGTATATAACAAATAAGTTTTGTTTACGACCAATTATGTCCCAATAAGGTGTGTTTAGTTGGGACCAATGAGTCCCACTAATGTGTGTAAATGAACAATACGTTGTGTTTAGGACCAATGATGGCACAATAAAGTGTGTTTAGGGACAATGAGGGTCAGTTTGCACCAATGAGTCCTAATAAGGTGTGTGTATATAACCAATAAGTTGTGTTTATGACCAATTATGGCCCAATAAGTTATGTTTAGTTGGGACCAATGAGTCCCACTAAGGTGTGTATATAACCAATAAGTTGTGTTTAGGACCAATGATGGCCCAATAAGGTGTGTTTAGTAGGGCAATGAGTGTCGGTTGGGACCAATAAGTCCTAGTAAGGTGTGTAGATAACCAATAAGTTGTGTTTAGGACCTATGATGGCCCAATAATGTGTGTTTAAGGTCTATGAGGGTAAGTTGGGACCAATGAGTCCCAATAGAATGTGTATATAACCAATAAGTTTTGTTTACGACCAATTATGGCCCAATAAGGTATGTTTAGTTGGGACCAATGAGTCCCACTAATGTGTGTATATAACCAATACATTGTGTTTAGGACCAATGATGGCACAATAAAGTGTGTTTAGGGACAATAAGGGTCAGTTGGGACCAGTGAGTCCTAATAAAGTGTGTATATGACCAATAAGTTGTGTTTATGACCAATTCTGGCCCAATAAGTTGTGTTTAGTTGGGAGCAATGAGTCCCACTAAGGTTTGCATATAACCAATATGTTTTGTTTAGGATAAATGATGGCCCAATAAGGTGTGTTTAAGGTCAATGAGGGTTAGTTGGGACCAATGAGTCCCAATAATGTGTGTATATAACCAATAAGTTGTGTTTACGACCAATTATGGCCCAATAAGGTGTGTTTAGTTGGGACTAATGAGTCCCACTAAGGTGTGTATATAGCCAATAAGTTTTGTTTAGTAGGGCAATGAGGGTCGGTTGGGACCAATAAGTCCTAGTAAAGTGTGTATATAACCAATAAGTTGTGTTTAGGACCAATGATGGCACAATAAAGTGTGTTTAGGGACAATGAGGGTCAGTTGGGACCAATGAGTCCTAATAAGGTGTGTATATAACCAATAAGTTGTGTTTATGACCAATTCTGGCCCAATAAGTTGTGTTTAGTTGGGACCAATGAGTCCCACTAAGGTGTGTATATAACCAATATATTTTGTTTAGGACAAATGATGGCCCAGTAAGGTGTGTTTAGGGGCAATGAGAGTTAGTTGGGACCAATGAGTCCCAATAATGTGCGTATATAACCAATAAGTTGTGTTTACGACCAATTATGGCCCAATAAGGTGTGTTTAGTTGGGACTGATGAGTCCCACTAAGGTGTGTATATAACCAATAAGTTGTGTTTAGGACCAATGATGGCCTAATAAGGTGTGTTTAGTAGGGCAATGAGGGTCGGTTGGGACCAATAAGTCCTAGTAAGGTGTGTATATAACCAATAAGTTGTGTTTAGGACCAATGATGGCCCAATAATGTGTGTTTAAGGGCTATGAGGGTCAGTTGGGACCAATGAGTCCCAATAGAGTGTGTATATAACCAATAAGTTTTGTTTACGACCAATTATGGCCCAATAACGTGTGTTTAGTTGGGACTAATGAGTCCCACTAAGGTGTGTATATAACCAATAAATTGTGTTTAGAACCAATGATGGCCCAATAAGGTGTGTTTAGTAGGGCAATGAGGGTCGGTTGGGACCAATAAGTCCTAGTAAGGGGTGTATATAACCAATAAGTTGTGTTTAGGACCAATGATGGCCCAATAATGTGTGTTTAAGGGCTATGAGGGTCAGTTGGGACCAATGAGTCCCAATAGAGTGTGTATATAACCAATAATTTGTGTTTATGTCCAATTATGGCCCAATAAATTGTGTTTAGATGGGACCAATGAGTACCACTAAGGTGTGTATATAACCAATATGTTTTGTTTAGGATAAATGATGGCCCAATAAGGTGTGTTTAGGGGCAATGAGGGTTAGTTGGGACCAATGAGTCCCAATAATGTGTGTATATATCCAATAAGTTGTGTTTACGACCAATTATGGCCCAATAAGGTGTGTTTAGTTGGGACTAATGAGTCCCACTAAGGTGTGTATATAACCAATAAATTGTGTTTAGAACCAATGATGGCCCAATAAGGTGTGTTTAGTAGGGCAATGAGGGTCGGTTGGGACCAATAAGTCTTAGTAAGGTGTGTATATAACCAATAAGTTGTGTTTAGGACCAATGATGGCACAATAAAGTGTGTTTAGGGACAATGAGGGTCAGTTGGGACCAATGAGTCCTAATAAGGTGTGTATATAACCAATAAGTTGTGTTTATGACCAATTCTGGCCCAATAAGTTGTGTTTAGTTGGGACCAATGAGTCCCACTAAGGTGTTTATATAGCCAATATGTTTTGTTTAGGACAAATGATGGCCCAATAAGGTGTGTTTAGGGGCAATGAGGGTTAGTTGGGACCAATGAGTCCCAATAATGTGTGTATATAACAAATAAGTTGTGTTTACGACCAATTATGGCCCAATAAGGTGTGTTTAGTTGGGACTAATGAGTCCCACTAAGGTGTGTATATAACCAATAAGTTGTGTTTAGGACGAATGATGGCCCAATAAGGTGTGTTTAGTAGGGCAATGAGGGTCGGTTGCGACCAATAAGTCCTAGTAAGGTGTGTATATAACCAATAAGTTATGTTTAGGACCAATGATCGCCCAATAAGGTGTGTTTATTACGGCAATGAGGGTCGGTTAGGACCAATAAATCCTAGTAAGGTGTGTATATAACCAATAAGTTGTGTTTAGGACCAATGATGGCACAATAAAGTGTGTTTAGGGACAATGAGGGTCAGTTGCGACCAATAAGTCCTAATAAGGTGTGTATATAACCAATAAGTTGTGTTTATGACCAATTCTGGCCCAATAAGTTGTGTTTAGTTGGGACCAATGAGTCCCACTAAGGTGTGTATATAACCAATATGTTTTGTTTAGGACAAATGATGGCTCAATAAGGTGTGTTTAGGGGCAATGAGGGTTAGTTGGGACCAACGAGTCCCAATAATGTGTGTATATAACCAATAAGTTGTGTTTACGACCAATTATGGCCCAATAAGGTGTGTTTAGTTGGGACTGATGAGTCCCACTAAGGTGTGTATATAACCAATAAGTTGTGTTTAGGACCAATGATGGCCCAATAAGGTGTGTTTAGTAGGGCAATGAGGGTCGGTTGGGACCAATAAGTCCTAGTAAGTTGTGTATATAACCAATAAGTTATGTTTAGAACCAATAATCGCCCAATAAGGTGTGTTTATTACGGCAATGAGGGTCGGTTAGGACCAATAAATCCAAGTAAGTTGTGTATATAACCAATAAGTTGTGTTTAGGACCAATGATGGCACAATAAAGTGTGTCTAGGGACAATGAGGGTCAGTTGCGACCAATAGGTCGTAATAAGGTGTGTATATAACCAATAAGTTGTGTTTATGACCAATTCTGGCCCAATAAGTTGTGTTTAGTTGGGACCAATGAGTCCCACTAAGGTGTGTATATAACCAATATGTTTTGTTTAGGAAAAATGATGGCTCAATAAGGTGTGTTTAGGGGCAATGAGAGTTAGTTGGGACCAATGAGTCCCAATAATGTGCGTATATAACCAATAAGTTATGTTTACGACCAAATGTTGGCCCAATAAGGTGTGTTTAGTTGGGACTGATGAGTCCCACTAAGGTGTGTATATAACCAATAAGTTGTGTTTAGGACCAATGATGGCCCAATAAGGTGTGTTTAGTAGGGCAATGAGGGTCGGTTGGGACCAATAAGTCCTAGTAAGTTGTGTATATAACCAATAAGTTCTGTTTAGGATCAATGATGGCCCAATAGAGTGTGTATATAACCAATAAGTTTTGTTTACGACCAATTATGTCCCAATAAGGTGTGTTTAGTTGGGACCAATGAGTCCCACTAATGTGTGTAAATAAACAATACGTTGTGTTTAGGACCAATGATGGCACAATAAAGTGTGTTTAGGGACAATGAGGGTCAGTTTGCACCAATGAGTCCTAATAAGGTGTGTATATAACCAATAAGTTGTGTTTATGACGAATTATGGCCCAATAAGTTATGTTTAGTTGGGACCAATGAGTCCCACTAAGGTGTGTATATAACCAATATGTTTTGTTTAGGGATAAATGATGGCCCAATAAGGTGTGTTTAGGGGCAATGAGGGTTAGTTGGGACCAATGAGTCCCAATAATGTGTGTATATAACCAATAAGTTATGTTTACAACCAATTATGGCCCAATAAGGTGTGTTTAGTTGGGACTATTGAGTCCCACTAAGGTGTGTATATAACCAATAAGTTGTGTTTAGGACCAATGATGGCCCAATAAGGTGTGTTTAGTAGGGCAATGAGGATCGGTTGGGACCAATAAGTCCTAGTAAGGTGTGTATATAACCAATAAGTTGTGTATAGGAACAATGATGGCCCAATAATGTGTGTTTAAGGGCTATGAGGGTCAGTTGGGACCAATGAGTCCCAATAGAGTGTGTATATAACCAATAAGTTTTGTTTACGACCAATTATGGCCCAATAAGGTGTGTTTAGTTGGAACCAATGAGTCCTAATAAGGTGTGTATATAACCAATAAGTTGTGTTTATGACCAATTCTAGCCCAATAAGTTGTGTTTAGTTGGGAGCAATGAGTCCCACTAAGGTTTGTATATAACCAATAAGTTATGTTTAGGACCATTGATGACCCAATAAGGTGTGTTTATTAGGGCAATGAGGGTCGGTTAGGACCAATAAGTCCTAGTAAGGTGTGTATATAACCAATAAGTTGTATTTAGGACCAATGATGGCACAATAAAGTGTGTTTAGGGACAATGAGGGTCAGTTGGGACCAATGAGTCCTAATAAGGTGTGTATATAACCAATAAGTTGTGTTTATGACCAATTCTGGCCCAATAAGTTCTGTTTAGTTGGGAGCAATGAGTCCCACTAAGGTTTGTATATAACCAATATGTTTTGCTTAGGACAAATGATGGCCCAATAAGGTGTGTTTAGGGGCAATGAGGGTTAGTTGGGACCAATGAGTCTCAATAATGTTTGTATATAACTAATAAGTTGTGTTTACGACCAATTATGGCCCAATAAGGTGTGTTTAGTTGGAACTAATGAGTCCCACTAAGGTGTGTATATAACCAATAAGTTGTGTTTAGGACCAATGATGGCCCAATAAGGTGTGTTTAGTAGGGCAATGAGGGTCGGTTGGGACCAATAAGTCCTAGTAAGGTGTGTATATAACCAATAAGTTGTGTTTAGGACCAATGATGGCCCAATAATGTGTGTTTAAGGGCTATGAGGGTCAGTTGGGACCAATGAGTCCCAATAGAGTGTGTATATAACCAATAAGTTTTGTTTACGACCAATTATGGCCCAATAAGGTGTGTTTAGTTGTGACTAATGAGTCCCACTAATGTGTGTATATAACCAATACGTTGTGTTTAGGACCAATGATGGCCCAATAAGGTGTGTTTAGTAGGGCAATGAGGGTCGGTTGGGACCAATAAGTCCTAGTAAGGGGTGTATATAACCAATAAGTTGTGTTTAGGACCAATGATGGCCCAATAATGTGTGTTTAAGGGCTATGAGGGTCAGTTGGGACCAATGAGTCCCAATAGAGTGTGTATATAACCAATAAGTTGTGTTTATGACCAATTATGGCCCAATAAATTGTGTTTAGATGGGACCAATGAGTACCACTAAGGTGTGTATATAACCAATATGTTTTGTTTAGGATAAATGATGGCCTAATAAGGTGTGTTTAGGGGCAATGAGGGTTAGTTGGGACCAATGAGTCCCAATAATGTGTGTATATATCCAATAAGTTGTGTTTACGACCAATTATGGCCCAATAAGGTGTGTTTAGTTGGGACTAATGAGTCCTACTAAGGTGTGTATATAACCAATAAGTTGTGTTTAGGACGAATGATGGCCCAATAAGGTGTGTTTAGTAGGGCAATGAGGGTCGGTTGCGACCAATAAGTCCTAGTAAGGTGTGTATATAACCAATAAGTTATGTTTAGGACTAATGATCGCCCAATAAGGTGTGTTTATTACGGCAATGAGGGTCGGTTAGGACCAATAAATGCTAGTAAGGTGTGTATATAACCAATAAGTTGTGTTTAGGACCAATGATGGCACAATAAAGTGTGTTTAGGGACAATGAGGGTCAGTTGGCGACCAATAAGTCCTAATAAGGTGTGTATATAACCAATAAGTTATGTTTATGACCAATTCTGGCCCAATAAGTTGTGTTTAGTTGGGACCAATGAGTTACACTAAGGTGTGTATATAACCAATATGTTTTGTTTAGGACAAATGATGGCTCAATAAGGTGTGTTTAGGGGCAATGAGAGTTAGTTGGGACCAATGAGTCCCAATAATGTGTGTATATAACCAATAAGTTGTGTTTACGACCAATTATGGCCCAATAAGGTGTGTTTAGTTGGGACTGATGAGTCCCACTAAGGTGTGTATATAACCAATAAGTTGTGTTTAGGACCAATGATGGCCCAATAAGGTGTGTTTAGTAGGGCAATGAGGGTCGGTTGGGACCAATAAGTCCTAGTAAGTTGTGTATATAACCAATAAGTTCTGTTTAGGATCAATGATGGCCCAATAGAGTGTGTATATAACCAATAAGTTTTTTTTACGACCAATTATGTCCCAATAAGGTGTGTTTAGTTGGGACCAATGAGTCCCACTAACGTGTGTAAATAACCAATACGTTGTGTTTAGGACCAATGATGGCACAATAAAGTGTGTTTAGGGACAATGAGGGTCAGTTGGCACCAATGAGTCCTAATAAGGTGTGTATATAACCAATAAGTTGTGTTTATGACCAATTATGGCCCAATAAGTTATGTTTAGTTGGGACCAATGAGTCCCACTAAGGTGTGTATATAACCAATATGTTTTGTTTAGGGCAAATGATGGCCCAATAAGGTGTGTTTAGGGGCAATGAGGGTTAGTTGGGACCAATGAGTCCCAATAATGTGTGTATATAACCAATAAGTTGTGTTTACGAACAATTATGGCCTAATAAGGTGTGTTTAGTTGGGACTATTGAGTCCCACTAAGGTGTGTATATAACCAATAAGTTGTGTTTAGGACCAATGATGGCCCAATAAGGTGTGTTTAGTAGGGCAATGAGGATCGGTTGGGACCAATAATTCCTAGTAAGGTGTGTGTATAACCAATAAGTTGTGTTTAGGAACAATGATGGCCCAATAATGTGTGTTTAAGGGCTATGAGGGTCAGTTGGGACCAATGAGTCCCAATAGAGTGTGTATATAACCAATAAGTTTTGTTTACGACCAATTATGGCCCAATAAGGTGTGTTTAGTTGGAACCAATGAGTCCTAATAAGGTGTGTATATAACCAATAAGTTGTGTTTAGGACCAATGATGGCACAATAAAGTGTGTTTAGGGATAATGAGGGTCAGTTGGGACCAATGAGTCCTAATAAGGTGTGTATATAACCAATAAGTTGTGTTTATGACCAATTCTGCCCCAATAAGTTGTGTTTAGTTGGGAGCAATGAGTCCCACTAAGGTTTGTATATAACCAATAAGTTATGTTTAGGACCATTGATGACCCAATAAGGTGTGTTTATTAGGGCAATGAGGGTCGGTTAGGACCAATAAGTCCTAGTAAGGTGTGTATATAACCAATAAGTTGTATTTAGGACCAATGATGGCACAATAAAGTGTGTTTAGGGACAATGAGGGTCAGTTGGGACTAATGACTCCTAATAAGGTGTGTATATAACCAATAAGTTGTGTTTATGACCAATTCTGGCCCAATAAGTTGTGTTTAGTTGGGAGCAATGAGTCCCACTAAGGTTTGTATATAACCAATATGTTTTGTTTAGGATAAATGATGGCCCAATACGGTGTGTTTAGGGGCAATGAGGGTTAGTTGGGACCAATGAGTCTCAATAATGTTTGTATATAACTAATAAGTTGTGTTTACGACCAATTATGGCCCAATAAGGTGTGTTTAGTTGGAACTAATGAGTCCCACTAAGGTGTGTATATAACCAATAAGTTGTGTTTAGGACCAATGATGGCCCAATAAGGTGTGTTTAGTAGGGCAATGAGGGTCGGTTGGGATCAATAAGTCCTAGTAAGGTGTGTATATAACCAATAAGTTGTGTTTAGGACCAATGATGGCCCAATAATGTGTGTTTAAGGGCTATGAGGGTCGGTTGGGACTTATTATGGTCCAATAAGGTGTGTTTAGTAGGGCAATGAGGGTCGGTTGGGACCAATAAGTCCTAGTAATGTGTGTCTTATATAATCAATAAGTTGTGTTTAGGACCAATGATGGCCCAATAATGTGTGTTTAAGGGAAATGAGGGTCAGTTGGGACCAATGAGTCCCAATAAAGTGTGTATATAACCAATAAGTTGTGTTTACGACCAATTATGGCCCAATAAGGTGTGTTTAGTTGGGACCAATGAGTCCCACTAATGTGTGTATATAACCAATACGTTGTGTTTAGGACCAATGATGGCACACTAAAGTGTGTTTAAGGACAATGCGGGTCAGTTGGCACCAATGATTCCTAATAAGGTGTGTATATGACCAATAAATTGTGTTTATGACCAATTCTGGCCCAATAAGTTGTGTTTAGTTGGGACCAATGAGTCCCACTAAGGTGTGTATATAACCAATATGTTTTGTTTAGGACAAATGATGGCCAAATAAGGTGTGTTTAGGGGCAATGAGGGTTAGTTGGGATCAATGAGTCCCAATAATGTGTGTATATAACCAATAAGTTGTGTTTATGACCAATTATGGCCCAATAAGGTGTGTTTAGTTGGGACTAATGAGTCCCACTAAGGTGTGTATATAACCAATAAGTTGTGTTTAGGACGAATGATGGCCCAATAAGGTGTGTTTAGAAGGGCAATGAGGGTCGGTTGGGATCAATAAGTCCTAATAAGGTGTGTATATAACCAATAAGTTATGTTTAGGACCAATGATCGCCCAATAAGGTGTGTTTATTACGGCAATGAGGGTCGGTTAGGACCAATAAGTCCTAGTAAGGTGTGTATATAACCAATAAGTTGTGTTTAGGACCAATGATGGCACAATAAAGTGTGTTTAGGGACAATGAGGGTAAGTTGGGACCAATAAGTCCTAGTAAGGTGTGTATATAACCAATAAGTTGTGTTTAGGACCAATGATGGCACAATAAAGTGTGTTTAGGGACAATTAGGGTCAGTTGGGACCAATGAGTCCTAATAAGGTGTGTATATAACCAATAAGTTGTGTTTATGACCAATTCTGGCCCAATAAGTTGTGTTTAGTTGGGACCAATGAGTCCCACTAAGGTGTGTATATAGCCAATATGTTTTGTTTAGGACAAATGATGGCCCAATAAGGTGTGTTTAGGGGCAATGAGGGTTTGTTGGGACCAATGAGTCCCAATAATGTGTGTATATAACCAATAAGTTGTGTTTACGACCAATTATGGCCCAATAAGGTGTGTTTAGTTGGGACTAATGAGTCCCACTAAGGTGTGTATATAACCTATAAGTTGTGTTTAGGACGAATGATGGCCCAATAAGGTGTGTTTAGTAGGGCAATGAGGATCGGTTGCGACCAATAAGTCCTAGTAAGGTGTGTATATAACCAATAAGTTATGTTTAGGACCAATGATCGCCCAATAAGGTGTGTTTATTACGGCAATGAGGGTCGGTTAGGACCAATAAATCCTAGTAAGGTGTGTATATAACCAATAAGTTGTGTTTAGGACCAATGATGGCACAATAAAGTGTGTTTAGGGACAATGAGGGTCAGTTGCGACCAATAAGTCCTAATAAGGTGTGTATATAACCAATAAGTTGTGTTTATGACCAATTCTGGCCCAATAAGTTGTGTTTAGTTGGGACCAATGAGTCCCACTAAGGTGTGTATATAACCAATATGTTTTGTTTAGGACAAATGATGGCTCAATAAGGTGTGTTTAGGGGCAATGAGGGTTAGTTGGGACCAATGAGTCCCAATAATGTGTGTATATAACCAATAAGTTGTGTTTACGACCAATTATGGCCCAATAAGGTGTGTTTAGTTGGGACTGATGAGTCCCACTAAGGTGTGTATATAACCAATAAGTTGTGTTTAGGACCAATGATGGCCCAATAAGGTGTGTTTAGTAGGGCAATGAGGGTCGGTTGGGACCAATAAGTCCTAGTAAGTTGTGTATATAACCAATAAGTTCTATTTAGGACCAATGATGGCCCAATAGAGTGTGTATATAACCAATAAGTTTTGTTTACGACCAATTATGTCCCAATAAGGTGTGTTTAGTTGGGACCAATGAGTCCCACTAATGTGTGTAAATAAACAATACGTTGTGTTTAGGACCAATGATGGCACAATAAAGTGTGTTTAGGGACAATGAGGGTCAGTTTGCACCAATGAGTCCTAATAAGGTGTGTATATAGCCAATAAGTTGTGTTTATGACCAATTATGGCCCAATAAGTTGTGTTTAGTTGGGACCAATGAGTCCCACTAAGGTGTGTATATAACCAATATGTTTTGTTTAGGGCAAATGATGGCCCAATAAGGTGTGTTTAGGGGCAATGAGGGTTAGTTGGGACCAATGAGTCCCAATAATGTGTGTATATAACCAATAAGTTATGTTTACGACCAATTATGGCCCAATAAGGTGTGTTTAGTTGGGACTATTGAGTCCCCCTAAGGTGTGTATATAACCAATAAGTTGTGTTTAGGACCAATGATGACCCAATAAGGTGTGTTTAGTAGGGCAATGAGGATTGGTTGGGACCAATAAGTCCTAGTAAGGTGTGTATATAACCAATAAGTTGTGTTTAGGACCAATGATGGCCCAATAATGTGTGTTTAAGGGCTATGAGGGTCAGTTGGGACCAATGAGTCCCAATAGAGTGTGTATATAACCAATAAGTTTTGTTTACGACCAATTATGGCCCAATAAGGTGTGTTTAGTTGGAACCAATGAGTCCTAATAAGGTGTGTATATAACCAATAAGTTGTGTTTAGGACCAATGATGGCACAATAAAGTGTGTTTAGGGATAATGAGGGTCAGTTGGGACCAATGAGTCCTAATAAGGTGTGTATATAACCAATAAGTTGTGTTTATGACCAATTCTGGCCCAATAAGTTGTGTTTAGTTGGGAGCAATGAGTCCCACTAAGGTTTGTATATAACCAATAAGTTATGTTTAGGACCAATGATGGCCCAATAAGGTGTGTTTATTAGGGCAATGAGGGTCGGTTAGGACCAATAAGTCCTAGTAAGGTGTGTATATAACCAATAAGTTGTATTTAGGACCAATGATGGCACAATAAAGTGTGTTTAGGGACAATGAGGGTCAGTTGGGACCAATGAGTCCTAATAAGGTGTGTATATAACCAATAAGTTGTGTTTATGACCAATTCTGGCCCAATAAGTTGTGTTTAGTTGGGAGCAATGAGTCCCACTAAGGTTTGTATATAACCAATATGTTTTGTTTAGGACAAATGATGGCCTAATAAGGTGTGTTTAGGGGCAATGAGGGTTAGTTGGGACCAATGAGTCTCAATAATGTGTGTATATAACTAATAAGTTGTGTTTACGACCAATTATGGCCCAATAAGTGTAAAACCATATATGGATCGTTTCCAGATCATAGAATGATAGAGACGGAAGTTTGTCATTCAATTATAATCAAATGATTACAATACCGAGAGAGTATACATCAATTAAGCTCTGGAGGAGGTTTGGACAGAACCTCCTCTCTCTCTCACACTCACAAAGAGTAGTGACCAAACTTGGAGATGATCAACATACTAACACCTATTTATAGGTTGGATGGTCAGCGTACCACATAGGCTCCGTATCAACTGATACGGCGGACCACCCAGCGTATCATCTGATACGCTGGTTAGTATGTTGACCCTCTCACATACAATAAACCCTATACATTCAATCTATTCTATTCGTACAGTAACGGCCACACACAGAAACTTGTCCTAACATTATATACACAACTTAGTGGGACTTATTGGTCCCAACTGACCCTCATAGCCCCTAAACACACCTTATTGGGCCATCATTGCTCCTAAACACAACTTATTAGTTATATAAACACACCTTATAGTAACTCATTGGCCCCAACTGACCCTCAATACCCCTAAACACACCTTATTGGGCCACTATTGGTCCTGAACACAACTAATTGGTTATATACACACCTTACTTGACTCATTGGTCCCAACTGACCCTCATTGCCTACTAAACACACCTTATTGGGCCATTATTGGTCTTGAACACAACTTATTGGTTATATACATACCTTACTGAACTCATAGGTCCCAACTGACCCTCATTGCCTACTAAACACACCTTATTGGGTTATCATTGTTCCTAAACACAACTTATTGGTTATATACACACCTTATTGGAACTCATTGGTCCCAACTGACCTTCATTGCCCCTAAACACAACTTATTGGTTATATACACACCTTAGTGGGACTCATTGGTCCCATCTAAACACACCTTTTTGGGCTATAATAGGTCGTAAACACAACTTATTGGTTATATACACACCTTATTGGGACTTATTGGTCCCAACTGACCCTCATTGCCCCTAAACATACCTAATTGGGCCATCATTGGTCCTAAACACGACGTATTGGTTATATACACACATTATAGAGACTCATTGGTCCCAAGTAACCCCCATTGCCCCTAAACACACCTTATTGGGCCATCATTGATCCTAAACACAACTTATTGGTTATATACACACACCTTATAGGGACTCATTGGTCCCAACTGACCCTCATTGCCCCTAAACACACCTTTTTGTGTCATCATTGTTCCTAAACACAACTTATTGGTTATATACACACCTTACTGGGACTTATTAGTCCCAACCAACCCTCTTTGCCTACTAAACACATCTTATTGGGCCATCATTATTGTCCTAAACACAACTTATTGGTTGTATAAACACACCTTATAGGAACTCATTGGTCCCAACTGACCCTTAATACCCCTAAACACACCTTATTGGGCCATTATTGGTCCTGAACACAACTTATTGATTATATACACACCTTACTTGACTAATTGGTCCCAAAAGAACCTCATAGCCTATAAACACACCTTATTGGGCCATCATTGTTCCTAAACACAACTTATTGGTTATATACACACCTTATTGGGACTCATTTGGTCCCCACTGACCTTCATTGCCCCTAAACACACTTATTGGGCCATCATTGGTCCTAAACATAACTTTTAGTTATATACACACACCTTATATGGACTCATTGGTCCCAATTGACCCCCATTGCCCCTAAACACACTTATTGTGTCGTTACTGGTCCTAAACACAACTTATTGTTTATATACACACCTTACTAGGACTTATTGGTCCCAACCAACCCTCATTGCCTACTAAACACACCTTATTGGGCCATCATTGGTCCTAAACACAACTTATTGGTTATATACACAACTAGTTAGGGCTCATTTGTCCCAACTGACCCTCATTTCCCCTAAACACACCTTATTGGGACATCATTGGTCCTAAACACAACTTATTGGTTATATACACACCTTATTGGGACTCATTGGTCCCAACTGACCTTCATTACCCCTAAACACACCTTATTGGGCCATCATTGGTCCTAAACACAACTTATTGGTTATATATACATCTTACTGGGACTTGTTAGTCCCAACCAACCCTCTTTGCCTACTAAACACACATTATTGGGCCATCATTATTGTCCTAAACACAACTTATTGGTTATATAAACACACCTTATAGGAACTCATTGGTCCCAACTGACCCTCATTGCCTCCTAAACACACCTTATTGGGCCATTATTGGTCCTAAAAACAACGTATTGGTTATATGCACACCTTAGTGGTACACATTGGTCCCAACTAACTCTCGTTGCCTACTAAAGACACCTTATTGGGCCATCATTGGTCATAAACACAACTTATTGGTTATATACACACCTTATTGGGACTCATTGGTTCCAACTAACCTTATTGCCCCTAAACACACCTTATTGGGCCATCGTTTGCCCTAAACACAACTTATTGCTTATATACACACCTTATTGGGACTCTTTGGTCCCAACTGACCCTCATAGCCCCTAATCACACCTTATTGGGCCATTATTGGTCCTAAAGACAACTTATTGGTTATATAAACACACCTTATAAGAACTCATTGGTCCCAACTGACCTCCAGTACCCATAAACACACCTTATTAGGCCATTATTGGTCCTGAACACAACTTATTGGTTATATACACACCTTATTGGGACTCATTAGTCCCAACTGACCATCATTGACCCTAAACACACCTTTTTGTGCCATCATTGGTCCTAAACACAACTTATTGGTTATATATACATCTTACTAGGACTTGTTAGTCCCAACCAACTCTCTTTGCCTACTAAACACACATTATTGGGCCATCATCATTGTCCTAAACCCAACTTATTGGTTATATAAACACACCTTATAGGAACTCATTGGTCCCAACTGACCCTCAATACCCCTAAAGACACCTTATTGGGCCATTATTGGTCTTGAACACAACTTATTGGTTATATACATACCTTACTGAACTCATAGTTCCCAACCGACCCTCATTGCCTACTAAACACACCTTATTAGGCCATCATTGTTCCTAAACACAACTTATTGGTTATATACACACCTTATTAGGACTCATTGGTCCCAACTGACCCTCATTGCCCCTAAACACACCTTATTTTGCCATCATTGGTCCTAAACACAATGTATTGGTTATATACACAACTTAGTGGGACTTATAAGTCCCAGTTGACCCTCATTGCCCCTAAACATACCTAATTAGGCCATCATTTGTCCTAAACACGACGTATTGGTTATATACACACATTATTGGGACTCATTGGTCCCAAGTAACCCCCATTGCCCCTAAACACACCTTATTGGACAATCATTGATCCTAAACACAACGTATTGGTTATATACACAACTTAGTGGGACTTATTGGTCCCAACTGACCCTCATAGCCCCTAAACACACCTTATTTGGCCATCATTGCTCCTAAACACAACTTATTAGTTATATAAACACACCTTATAGTAACTCATTGGTCCCAACTGACCCTCAATACCCCTAAACACACCTTATTGGGCCACTATTGGTCCTGAACACAACTAATTGGTTATATACACACCTTACTTGACTCATTGGTCCCAACTGACCCTCATTTCCTACTAAACACACCTTATTGGGTCATCATTTTCCTAAACACAACTTATTGGTTATATACACACCTTATTCGAACTCATTGGTCCCAACTGACCTTCATTGCCCCTAAACACAACTTATTGGTTATATACACACCTTAGTGGGACTCATTGGTCCCAACTAAACACACCTTTTTGGGCTATAATAGGTCGTAAACACAACTTATTGGTTATATAAACACCTTATTGGGACTTATTGGTCCCAACCGACCCTCATTGCCCCTAAACATACCTAATTGGGCCATCATTGGTCCTAAACACGACGTATCGGTTATATACACACATTATAGAGACTCATTGGTCCCAAGTAACCCCCATTGCCCCTAAACACACCTTATTGGACACACCTTATTGGGCCATCATTGATCCTAAACACAACTTATTGGTTATATACACACACCTTATAGGGACTCACTGGTCCCAACTGACCCTCATTGCCCCTAAACACACCTTTTTGTGTCATCATTGTTCCTAAACACAACTTATTGGTTATATACACACCTTACTAGGACTTATTAGTCCCAACCAACCCTCTTTGCCTACTAAACACACCTTATTGGGCCATCATTATTGCCCTAAACACAACTTATTGGTTGTATAAACACACCTTATAGGAACTCATTGGTCCCAACTGACCCTTAATACCCCTAAACACACCTTATTGAGCCATTATTGGTCCTGAACACAACTTATTGGTTATATACACACCTTACTTGACTAATTGGTCCCAAAAGAACCTCATTGCCTATAAACACACCTTATTGGGCCATCATTGTTCCTAAACACAACTTATTGGTTATATACACACCTTATTGGGACTCATTGGTCCCCACTGACCTTCATTGCCCCTAAACACACTTATTGGGCCATCATTGGTCCTAAACATAACTTTTAGTTATATACACACACCTTATATGGACTCATTGGTCCCAATTGACCCCTATTGCCCCTAAACACACCTTATTGTGTCGTTACTTGTCCTAAACACAACTTATTGTTTATATACACACCTTACTAGGACTTATTGGTCCCAACCAACCCTCATTGCCTACTAAACACACCTTATTGGGTCATCATTGGTCCTAAAGACAACTTATTGGTTATATACACAACTAGTTAGGACTCATTTGTCCTAACTGACCCTCATTTCCCCTAAACACACCTTATTGGGACAGCATTGGTCCTAAACACAACTTATTGATTATATACACACCTTATTGGGACTCATTGGTCCCAA
>JBCNJP010000007.1:191661-208948 GCA_039602395.1 Deinandra increscens subsp. villosa
TGTGTTCAGGACCAATAATGGCCCAATAAGGTGTGTTTATGGGTATTGAGGGTCAGTTGGGACGAATCAGTTCTTATAAGGTGTGTTTATATAACCAATAAGTTGTTTTTAGGACCAATAATGGCCCAATAAGGTGTGTTTAGGGGCTATGAGGGTCAGTTGGGACCAAAGAGTCCCAATAAGGTGTGTATATAAGCAATAAGTTTTGTTTAGGACAAACGATGTCCCAATAAGGTGTGTTTCGGGGCAATAAGGTTAGTTGGAACCAATGAGTCCCAATAAGGTGTGTATATAACCAATAAGTTGTGTTTACGACCAATGATGGCCCAATAAGGTGTCTTTAGTAGGCAATGAGAGTTAGTTGGGACCAATGTGTCCCACTAAGGTGTGCATATAACCAAAACGTTGTTTTTAGGACCAATAATGGCCCAATAAGGTGTGTTTAGGAGGCAATGAGGGTCAGTTGGGACCAATGAGTTCCTATAATGTGTGTTTATATAAGCAATAAGTTGTGTTTAGGACAATAATGATGGCCCAATAATGTGTGTTTAGTAGGCTAAGAGGGTTGGTTGGGACTAACAAGTCCTAGTAAGATGTATATATAACCAATAAGTTGTGTTTAGGACCAATGATGGCACAAAAAGGTGTGTTTAGGGGCAATGAGGGTCAGTTGGGACCAATGAGTCCCAATAAGGTATGTTTAGGAGCAATGAGGGTCGGTTGGGACAAATGAGTCCTTATAAGGTGTGTATATAACCAATAAGTTGTGTTTAGGACCAATGATGGCCTAATAATGTGTGTTTAGTAGGCAATGAGGGTCGGTTGGGACCAATAAGTCCCAGTAAGGTGTGTATATAACCAATAAGTTGTGTTTAGGAACAATAACGGCACAAAAAGTTGCGTTTAGGGGCAATGAGGGTCAGTTGGGACCAATGAGTCCATATAAGGTGTGTGTATATAACCAATAATTTGTGTTTAGGACCAATGATGTCCCAATAAGGTGTGTTTAGGGGAAATGAGGGTTACTTGGGACCAATGAGTCCCTATAAGGTGTGTGTATATAACCAATAAATTATGTTTAGGACCAATGATGGTCCAATAAGGTGTGTTTAGGGGCAATGAGGGTCGGTTGGGACAAATGAGTCCTTATAAGGTGTGTATATAACCAATAAGTTGTGTTTAAGACCAATGATGGCCTAATAATGTGTGTTTAGTAGGCAATGAGGGTCGGTTGGGACCAATAAGTCCCAGTAAGGTGTGTATATAACCAATAAGTTGTGTTTAGGAACAATAACGGCACAAAAAGTTGTGTTTAGGGGCAATGAGGGTTAGTTGGGACCAATGAGTCCATATAAGGTGTGTGTATATAACCAATAATTTGTGTTTAGGACCAATGATGGCCCAGTAAGGTGTGTTTAGGGGTAATGAAGGTCAGTTGGGACCAATGAGTCCCAATAAGGTGTGTATATAACCAATAAGTTGTGTTTAGGACCAATGATGTCCCAATAAGGTGTGTTTAGGGGAAATGAGGGTTACTTGGGACCAATGAGTCCCTATAAGGTGTGTGTATATAACCAATAAGTTATGTTTAGGACCAATGATGGTCCAATAAGGTGTGTTTAGGGGCAATGAGGGTCAGTTGGGACCAATGAGTCCCTATAAGATGTGTATATAACAATTACGTTGTGTTTAGGACCAATGATGGCCCAATTAGCTGTGTTTAGGGGGCAATGAGGGTCAGTTGTGTAGAATCGAGATACGATCTTACTACTGCATGTCTTGATCAATGTAGTGAACATGAGATGTAAATAAGAGATTTGTTATTGAATCACTTGAAGATTACAAACACAAGCTCTCTAGTTTCTCTCTCTAGAAACACACACAGAAAGTGTAGAAATGACCGAAGTGTTCAGAAGTTTTCATGCACATTCTAACACAACCTATTTATAATAAGTGACTAACCACCCAGCATACCAAACTGGTACGCCGGACCACATGGTCCGCCGGACCATGTGGTACGCCACTAAAGACATTTCCACCACAACTCATACTCAGACACGCTCACATAGATACAATACACGAGACACTCATAGCATAGGAATATGCTTCTACAAGTTGGGACCAATGAGTCCCAATAAGGTGTGTATATAACCAATAAGTTGTGTTTATGACCAATGATGGCACAATAAGGTGTGTTTAGTATGTGATGAGGGTCAGTTGGGACCAATGTGTCCCACTAAGGTGTGTATATAACCAATACGTTGTGTTTAGGACCAATGATGGCACAATAAGGTGTGTTTAGGGGCAATGAGGGTCGGTTGGGACAAATGAGTCCTAACTAGTTGTGTATATAACCAATAAGTTGTGTTTAGGACCAATGATGGCCTAATAATGTGTGTTTAGTAGGCAATGAGGGTCGGTTGGGACCAATAAGTCACAGTAAGGTGTGTATATAACCAATAAGTTGTGTTTAGGAACAATAACGGCACAAAAAGTTGCGTTTAGGGGCAATGAGGGTCAGTTGGGACCAATGAGTCCATATAAGGTGTGTGTATATAACCAATAATTTGTGTTTAGGACCAATGATGTCCCAATAAGGTGTGTTTAGGGGAAATGAGGGTTACTTGGGACCAATGAGTCCCTATAAGGTGTGTGTATATAACCAATAAGTTATGTTTAGGACCAATGATGGTCCAATAAGGTGTGTTTAGGGGCAATGAGGGTCGGTTGGGACAAATGAGTCCTTATAAGGTGTGTATATAACCAATAAGTTGTGTTTAGGACCAATGATGGCCTAATAATGTGTGTTTAGTAGGCAATGAGGGTCGGTTGGGACCAATAAGTCCCAGTAAGGTGTGTATATAACCAATAAGTTGTGTTTAGGAACAATAACGGCACAAAAAGTTGTGTTTAGGGGCAATGAGGGTTAGTTGGGACCAATGAGTCCATATAAGGTGTGTGTATATAACCAATAATTTGTGTTTAGGACCAATGATGGCCCAATAAGGTGTGTTTAGGGGTAATGAAGGTCAGTTGGGACCAATGAGTCCCAATAAGGTGTGTATATAACCAATAAGTTGTGTTTAGGACCAATGATGTCCCAATAAGGTGTGTTTAGGGGAAATGAGGGTTACTTGGGACCAATGAGTCCCTATAAGGTGTGTGTATATAACCAATAAGTTATGTTTAGGACCAATGATGGTCCAATAAGGTGTGTTTAGGGGCAATGAGGGTCAGTTGGGACCAATGAGTCCCTATAAGATGTGTATATAACAATTACGTTGTGTTTAGGACCAATGATGGCCCAATTAGCTGTGTTTAGGGGGCAATGAGGGTCAGTTGTGTAGAATCGAGATACGATCTTACTACTGCATGTCTTGATCAATGTAGTGAACATGAGATGTAAATAAGAGATTTGTTATTGAATCACTTGAAGATTACAAACACAAGCTCTCTAGTTTCTCTCTCTAGAAACACACACAGAAAGTGTAGAAATGACCGAAGTGTTCAGAAGTTTTCATGCACATTCTAACACAACCTATTTATAATAAGTGACTAACCACCCAGCATACCAAACTGGTACGCCGGACCACATGGTCCGCCGGACCATGTGGTACGCCACTAAAGACATTTCCACCACAACTCATACTCAGACACGCTCACATAGATACAATACACGAGACACTCATAGCATAGGAATATGCTTCTACAAGTTGGGACCAATGAGTCCCAATAAGGTGTGTATATAACCAATAAGTTGTGTTTATGACCAATGATGGCACAATAAGGTGTGTTTAGTATGTGATGAGGGTCAGTTGGGACCAATGTGTCCCACTAAGGTGTGTATATAACCAATACGTTGTGTTTAGGACCAATGATGGCACAATAAGGTGTGTTTAGGGGCAATGAGGGTCGGTTGGGACAAATGAGTCCTAACTAGTTGTGTATATAACCAATAAGTTGTGTTTAGGACCAATGATGGCCCAATAAGGTGTGTTTAGTAGGCAATGAGGGTTGTTTGGGACCAATAAGTCCCAGTAAGGTGTGTATATAAACAATAAGTTGTGTTTAGGACCAGTAACGACACAATAAGGTGTGTTTAGGGGCAATGGGGGTCAATTGGGACCAATGAGTCCCTATAAGGTGTGTGTATATAACTAGAAGTTATGTTTAGGACCAATGATGGCCCAATAAGTGTGTTTAGGGGCAATGAAGGTTAGTGGGGACCAATGAGTCCCAATAAGGTGTGTATATAACTAATAAGTTGTGTTTAGGAACAATGATGGCCCAATAAGGTGTGTTTATAGGCAATGAGGTTCTTTTGGGACCAATTAGTCAAGTAAGGTGTGTATATAACCAATAAGTTGTGTTCAGGACCAATAATGGCCCAATAAGGTGTGTTTAGGGGTATTAAGGGTCAGTTGGGACCAATGAGTTCCTATAAGGTGTGTTTATACAACCAATAAGTTGTGTTTAGGACAATAATGATGGCCCAATAAGGTGTGTTTAGTAGGCAAACAGGGTTGGTTGGGACTAATAAGTCACTAGTAAGGTGTATATATAACCAATAAGTTGTGTTTAGGAACAATGATGACACAAAAAGGTGTGTTTAGGGGCAATGAGGGTCAGTTGGGACCAATGAGTCCCAATAAGGTGTGTTTAGGGGCTATGAGGGTCAGTTGAGACCAAAGAGTCCCAATAAGGTGTGTATATAAGCAATAAGTTGTGTTTAGGACAAACGATGGCCCAATAAGGTGTGTTTAGGGGCAATAAGGTTAGTTGGAACCAATGAGTCCCAATAAGGTGTGTATATAACCAATAAGTTGTGTTTACGACCAATGATGGCCCAATAAGGTGTCTTTAGTAGGCAATGAGAGTTAGTTGGGACCAATGTGTACCACTAAGGTGTGCATATAACCAATACGTTGTTTTTAGGACCAATAATGGCCCAATAAGGTGTGTTTAGGAGGCAATGAGGGTCAGTTGGGACCAATGACTTCGTATAAGGTGTGTTTATATAACCAATAAGTTGTGTTTAGGACAATAATGATGGCCCAATAATGTGTGTTTAGTAGGCAAAGTGGGTTGGTTGGGACTAGCAAGTCCCAGTAAGATGTATATATAACCAATAAGTTGTGTTTAGGACCAATGATGGCATAAAAAGGTGTGTTAAGGGGCAATGAGGGTCAGTTGGGACCAATGAGTCCCAATAAGGTGTGTTTAGGAGCAATGAGGGTCGGTTGGGACAAATGAGTCCTTATAAGGTGTGTATATAACCAATAAGTTGTGTTTAGGACCAATGATGGCCTAATAATGTGTGTTTAGTAGGCAATGAGGGTCGGTTGGGACCAATAAGTCCCAGTAAGGTGTGTATATAACCAATAAGTTGTGTTTAGGAACAATAACGGCACAAAAAGTTGTGTTTAGGGGCAATGAGGGTTAGTTGGGACCAATGAGTCCATATAAGGTGTGTGTATATAACCAATAATTTGTGTTTAGGACCAATGATGGCCCAATAAGGTGTGTTTAGGGGTAATGAAGGTCAGTTGGGACCAATGAGTCCCAATAAGGTGTGTATATAACCAATAAGTTGTGTTTAGGACCAATGATGTCCCAATAAGGTGTGTTTAGGGGAAATGAGGGTTACTTGGGACCAATGAGTCCCTATAAGGTGTGTGTATATAACCAATAAGTTATGTTTAGGACCAATGATGGTCCAATAAGGTGTGTTTAGGGGCAATGAGGGTCAGTTGGGACCAATGAGTCCCTATAATGATGTGTATATAACAATTACGTTGTGTTTAGGACTAATGATGGCCCAATTAGCTGTGTTTAGGGGGCAATGAGGGTCAGTTGTGTAGAATCGAGATACGATCTTACTACTGCATGTCTTGATCAATGTAGTGAACATGAGATGTAAATAAGAGATTTATTATTGAATCACTTGAAGATTACAAACACAAGCTCTCTAGTTTCTCTCTCTAGAAACACACAGAAAGTGTAGAAATGACCGAAGTGTTCAGAAGTTTTCATGCACATTCTAACACAACCTATTTATAATAAGTGACTAACCACCCAGCATACCAAACTGGTACGCCGGACCACATGGTCCGCCGGACCATGTGGTACGCCACTAAAGACATTTCCACCACAACTCATACTCAGACACGCTCACATAGATACAATACACGAGACACTCATAGCATAGGAATATGCTTCTACAAGTTGGGACCAATGAGTTCCAATAAGGTGTGTATATAACCAATAAGTTGTGTTTATGACCAATGATGGCACAATAAGGTGTGTTTAGTATGTGATGAGGGTCAGTTGGGACCAATGTGTCCCACTAAGGTGTGTATATAACCAATACGTTGTGTTTAGGACCAATGATGGCACAATAAGGTGTGTTTAGGGGCAATGAGGGTCGGTTGGGACAAATGAGTCCTAACTAGTTGTGTATATAACCAATAAGTTGTGTTTAGGACCAATGATGGCCCAATAAGGTGTGTTTAGTAGGCAATGAGGGTTGGTTGGGACCAATAAGTCCCAGTAAGGTGTGTATATAAACAATAAGTTGTGTTTAGGACCAGTAACGACACAATAAGGTGTGTTTAGGGGCAATGGGGGTCAATTGGGACCAATGAGTCCCTATAAGGTTGTGTATATAACTAAAAGTTATGTTTAGGACCAATGATGGCCCAATAAGTGTGTTTAGGGGCAATGAAGGTCAGTGGGGACCAATGAGTCCCAATAAGGTGTGTATATAACCAATAAGTTGTGTTTAGGAACAATGATGGCCCAATAAGGTGTGTTTAGTAGGCAATGAGGTTCTTTTGGGACCAATTAGTCAAGTAAGGTGTGTATATAACCAATAAGTTGTGTTCAGGACCAATAATGGCCCAATAAGGTGTGTTTAGGGGTATTAAGGGTCAGTTGGGACCAATGAGTTCCTATAAGGTGTGTTTATACAACCAATAAGTTGTGTTTAGGACAATAATGATGGCCCAATAAGGTGTGTTTAGTAGGCAAAGAGGGTTGGTTGGGACTAATAAGTCCCAGTAAGGTGTGTATATAACCAATAAGTTGTGTTTAGGAACAATGATGACACAAAAAGGTGTGTTTAGGGGCAATGAGGGTCAGTTGGGATCAATGAGTCCCTATAAGGTGTGTGCATATAACCAATAAGTTGTGTTTAGGATCAATGATGGCCCAATAAGGTGTGTTTAGGGGCAATGGGGTTACTTGGGACCAATGAGTCTCTATAATGTGTGTATATAACCAATACGTCCTGTTTAGGACCAATGATGGCCCAATTAGGTATGTTTAGGGGCAATGAGGGTCAGTTGGGACCAATAAGTCCCAATAAGGTGTGTATATAACCAATAAGTTGTGTTTACGACCTATTATAGCCCAAAAAGGTGTGTTTAGTTGGGACCAATGAGTCCCAATAAGGTGTGTATATAACCAATAAGTTGTGTTTAGGGGCAATGAAGGTCAGTTGGGACCAATGAGTTCCAATAAGGTGTGTATATAACCAATAAGTTGTGTTTAGGAACAAAGATGACCCAATAAGGTGTGTTTAGTAGGCAATGAGGGTCGGTTGGGACCAATGAGTCAAGTAAGGTGTGTATATAACCAATTAGTTGTGTTCAGGACCAATAGTGGCCCAATAAGGTGTGTTTAGGGGTATTGAGGGTCAGTTGGGACCAATGAGTTACTATAAGGTGTGTTTATATAACTAATAAGTTGTGTTTAGGAGCAATGATGGCCCAATAAGGTGTGTTTAGGGGCTATGAGGGTCAGTTGGGACCAATAAGTCCCACTAAGTTGTGTATATAACCAAAACGTTGTGTTTAGGATCAATGATGGCCCAATAAGGCGTGTTTAGGGGCAATGGGGGTTACTTGGGACCAATGAGTCCCAATAATGTGTGTATATAACCAATACGTCGTGTTTAGGACAAATGATGGCCTAATTAGGTATGTTTAGGGGCAATGAGGGTCAACTGGGACCAATAAGTCCCACTAAGTTGTGTATATAACCAATACATTGTGTTTAGGACCAATGATGGCAAAATAAGGTGTGTTTAAGGGCAATGAGGGTCAGTTGGGACCAATGAGTCCTAATAAGGTGTGTATATAACCAATAAGTTGTGTTTAGGAACAATGATGGCCCAATAAGGTGTGTTTAGTAGGCAATGAGGGTCGGTTGGGACCTATGAGTTCAGTAAGGTATGTATATAACCAATAAGTTGTGTTCAAGACAAATAATGGCCCAATAAGGTGTGTTTAGGGGTATTGAGGGTCAGTTAGGCCCAATGAGTTCCTATAAGGTGTGTTTATATAACCAATAAGTTGGGTTTAGGATAATGATGATGGCCCAATAATGTGTGTTTAGTAGGCAAAGAGGGTTGGTTGGGACTAACAAGGCCCAGTAAGATGTATATATAACCAATAAGTTGTGTTTAGGACCAATGATGGCACAAAAAGGTGTGTTTAGGGGCAATGAGGGTCAGTTGGGACTAATGAGTCCCAATAAGGTGTGTATATAAGCAATACATTGTGTTTAGGACCAATGATGGCACAATAAGGTGTGTTTAGGGGCAATGAGGGTTAGTTGGGACCAATGAGTCCTAATAAGGTATGTATATAACCAATAAGTTGTGTTTAGGACAATAATGATGGCCCAATAAGGTGTGTTTAGTACGCAAAGAGGGTTGGTTGGGACTAATAAGTCCCAGTAAGGTGGGTATATAACCAATAAGTTGTGTTTAGGACCAATGATGGCACAAAAAGGTGTGTTTAGGGGAAATGAGGGTCAGTTGGGACCAATGAGTCCCTAAAAGGTGTGTGTATATAACCAATAAGTTGTGTTTAGGATCAATGATGGCCCAATAAGGTGTGTTTAGGGGAATGGGGGTTTCTTGGGACCAATGAGTCCCTATAATGTGTGTATATAACCAATACGTCGTGTTTAGGACCAATGATGGCCCAATTAGGTATATTTAGGGGCAATGAGGGTCAGTTGGGACCAATAAGTCCCAATAAGGTGTGTATATAACCAATAAGTTGTGTTCACGACAAATTATGGCCCAAATAGGTGTGTTTAGTTGGGACCAATGAGTCCTACTAAGGTGTGTATATAACCAATAAGTTGTGTTTAGGACCAATGATGGCACAAAAAGGTGTGTTTAGGGGCAATGAGGGTCAGTTGGGACTAATGAGTCCCAATAAGGTGTGTATATAACCAATACATTGTGTTTAGGACCAATGATGGCACAATAAGGTGTGTTTAGGGGCAATGAGGGTTAGTTGGGACCAATGAGTCCTAATAAGGTATGTATATAACCAATAAGTTGTGTTTAGGACAATAATGATGGCCCAATAAGGTGTGTTTAGTACGCAAAGAGGGTTGGTTGGGACTAATAAGTCCCAGTAAGGTGGGTATATAACCAATAAGTTGTGTTTAGGACCAATGATGGCACAAAAAGGTGTGTTTAGGGGCAATGAGGGTCAGTTGGGACCAATGAGTCCCTATAAGGTGTGTGTATATAACCAATAAGTTGTGTTTAGGATCAATGATGGCCCAATAAGGTGTGTTTAGGGGAATGGGGGTTTCTTGGGACCAATGAGTCCCTATAATGTGTGTATATAACCAATACGTCGTGTTTAGGACCAATGATGGCCCAATTAGGTATATTTAGTTGGGACCAATGAGTCCTACTAAGGTGTGTATATAACCAATAAGTTATGTTTAGGACCAATGATGGCCCGATAAGGTGTGTTTAGGGGCAATGAAGGCTAGTTGGGACCAATGAGTTCCAATAAGGTGTGTATATAACCAATAAGTTGTATTTAGGAACAATGATGGCCCAATAAGGTTTGTTTAGTTGGCAATGAGGGTCGGTTGGGATCAATGAGTCAAGTAAGGTGTGTATATAACCAATAAGTTGTGTTCATGACAAATAATGGCCCAATAAGGTGTGTTTAGGGGTATTGAGGGTCAATTGGGACCAATGAGTTACTATAAGGTGTGTTTATATACCCAATAAGTTGTGTTTAGGAGCAATGATGGCCCAATAAGGTGTGTTGAGGGGCTATGAGGGTCAGTTGGGACCAATAAGTCCCACTAAGTTGTGTATATAACCAATACGTTGTGTTTAGGATCAATGATGGCCCAATAAGGTATGTTTAGGGGCAATGGGGGTTACTTGGGACCAATGAGTCCCAATAATGTGTGTATATAACCAATACGTCGTGTTTAGGACAAATGATGGCCTAATTAGGTATGTTTAGGGACAATGAGGGTCAGTTGGGACCAATAAGTCCCACTAAGTTGTGTATATAACAAATACATTGTGTTTAGGACCAATGATGGCAAAATAAGGTGTGTTTAGGGGGTAATGAGGGTCAGTTGGGACCAATGAGTCCTAATAAGGTGTGTATATATAACCAATAAGTTGTGTTTAGGAACAATTATGGCCCAGTAAGGTGTGTTTAGTAGGCAATGAGGGTCGGTTGGGACATATGAGTTCAGTAAGGTGTGTATGTAACCAATAAGTTGTGTTCGGGACCAATAATGGCCCAATAAGGTGTGTTTAGGGGTATTGAGGGTCAGTTGGAACCAATGAGTCCCAATAAGGTGTGTATATAACTAATAAGTTGTGTTTACGACCAATGATGGCCCAATAAGGTGTGTTTAGTAGGCAATAAGGGTCAGTTGGGACCAATGTGTCCCACTAAGGTGTGTATATAACCAATACGTTGTGTTTAGGACCAATGATGGCACAATAATGTGTGTTTAGGGGCAATGGGGTTAGTTGGGACCAATGAGAACTAACAAGGTATGTGTATAACCAATAAGTTGTGTTTAGGACAATAATGATGGCCCAATAAGGTGTGTTTAGTAGGCAAAGAGGGTTGGTTGGGACTAATAAGTCCCAGTAAGGTGTGTATATAACCAATAAGTTGTGTTTAGGAATAATGATAACACAAAAAGGTGTGTTTAGGGGCAATGAGGGTCAGATGGGACCAATGAGTCCCTATAATGTGTGTGTATATAACCAATAAGTTGTGTTTAGGATCAATGATGGCCCAATAAGGTGTGTTTAGGGGCAATGGGGGTTACTTGGGACCAATGAGTCTCTATAATGTGTGTAATAACCAATACGTCGTGGTTAGGACCAATAATGGCCCAATTAGGTATGTTTAGGGGTAATGAGGGTCAGTTGGGACCAATAAGTCTCAATAAGGTGTGTATATAACCAATAATTTGTGTTTACTACCTATTATAGCCCAAAAAGGTGTGTTTAGTTGGGACCAATGAGTCCCACTAAGGTGTGTATATAACCAATAAGTTGTGTTTTGGGGCAATGAAGGTCAGTTGGGACCAATAAGTTCCAATAAGGTGTGTATATAACCAATAAGTTGTGTTTAGGAACAATGATGACCCAATAAGGTGTGTTTAGTAGTCAATGAGGGTCGGTTAGGACCAATGAGTCAAGTAAGGTGTGTATGTAACCAATTAGTTGTGTTTAGGACCAATAGTGGCCCAATAAGGTGTGTTTAGGGGTATTGAGGGTCAGTTGGGACCAATGAGTTACTATAAGGTGTGTTTATATAACTAATAAGTTGTGTTTAGGAGCAATGATGGCCCAATAAGGTGTTTTTAGGGGCTATGAGGGTCAGTTGGGACCAATAAGTCCCACTAAGTTGTGTATATAACCAAAACGTTGTGTTTAGGATCAATGACGGCCCAATAAGGTGTGTTTAGGGGCAATGGGGGTTACTTGGGACCAATGAGTCCCAATAATGTGTGTATATAACCAATACGTCTTGTTTAGGACAAATGATGGCCTAATTAGGTATGTTTAGGGGCAATGAGGGTCAACTGGGACCAATAAGTCCCACTAAGTTGTGTATATAACCAATACATTGTGTTTAGGACCAATGATGGCAAAATAAGGTGTGTTTAGGGGCATTGAGGGTCAGTTGGGACCAATGAGTCCTAATAAGGTGTGTATATAACCAATAAGTTGTGTTTAGGAACAATGATGGCCCAATAAGGTGTGTTTAGTAGGCAATGAGGGTCGGTTGGGACCTATGAGTTCAGTAAGGTATGTATATAACCAATAAGTTGTGTTCAAGACCAATAATGGCCCAATAAGGTGTGTTTAGGGGTATTGAGGGTCAGTTGGGACCAATGAGTTCCTATAAGGTGTGTTTATATAACCAATAAGTTGGGTTTAGGACAATGATGATGGCCCAATAATGTGTGTTTAGTAGGCAAAGAGGGTTGGTTGGGACTAAGAAGTTCCAGTAAGATGTATATATAACCAATAAGTTGTGTTTAGGGGCAATGAGGGTCAGATGGGACTAATGAGTCCTAATAAGGTGTGTATATAACCAATAAGTTGTGTTTAGGGGCAATGAAGGTCAGTTGGGACCAATGAGTTCCAATAAGGTGTGTATATAACCAATAAGTTGTGTTTAGGAACAATGATCACCCAATAAGGTGTGTTTAGTAGGCAATGAGGGTCGGTTGGGACCAATGAGTTAAGTAAGGTGTGTATATAACCAATTAGTTGTGTTCAGGACCAATAGTGGCCCAATAAGGTGTGTTTAGGGGTATTGAGGGTCAGTTGGGACCAATGAGTTACTATAAGGTGTGTTTATATAACTAATAAGTTGTGTTTAGGAGCAATGATGGCCCAATAAGGTGTGTTTAGGGGCTATGAGGGTTAGTTGGGACCAATAAGTCCCACTAAGTTGTGTATATAACCAATACGTTGTGTTTAGGATCAATGATGGCCCAATAAGGTGTGTTTAGGGGCAATGGGGGTTACTTGGGAACAATGAGTCCCAATAATGTGTGTATATAACCAATACGTCGTGTTTAGGACAAATGATGGCCTAATTAGGTATGTTTAGGGGCAATGCGGGTCAACTCGGACCAATAAGTCCCACTAAGTTGTGTATATAACCAATACGTTGTGTTTAGGACCAATGATGGCAAAATAAGGTGTGTTTAGGGGAAATGAGGGTCAGTTGGGACCAGTGAGTCCTAATAAGGTGTGTATATAACCAATAAGTTGTGTTTAGGAACAATGATGGCCCAATAAGGTGTGTTTAGTAGGCAATGAGGGTCGGTTGGGACCTATGAGTTCAGTAAGGTATGTATATAATAAATAAGTTGTGTTCAAGACCAATAATGGCCCAATAAGGTGTGTTTAGGGGTATTGAGGGTCAGTTGGGACCAATGAGTTCCTATAAGGTGTGTTTATATAACCAATAAGTTGTGTTTAGGACATTAATGATGGCCCAATAATGTTTGTTTAGTAGGCAAAGAGGGTTGGTTGGGACTAACAAGTCCCAGTAAGATGTATATATAACCAATAAGTTGTGTTTAGGACCAATGATGGAACAAAAAGGTGTGTTTAGGTGCAATGAGGGTCAGTTGGGACCAATGAGTCCCAATAAGGTGTGTATATAACCAATACATTGTGTTTAGGACCAATGATGGCACAATAAGGTGTGTTTAGGGGCAATGAGGGTTAGTTGGAACCAATGAGTCCTAATAAGGTATGTATATAACCAATAAGTTGTGTTTAGGACAATAATGATGGCCCAATAAGGTGTGTTTAGTAGGCAAAGAGGGTTGGTTGGGACTAATAAGTCCCAGTAAGGTGTGTATATAACCAATAAGTTGTGTTTAGGACCAATGATGGCATAAAAAGGTGTGTTTAGGGGCAATGAGGGTCAGTTGGGACCAATGAGTCCTTATAAGGTGTGTGTATATGAAAAATAAGTTGTGTTTAGGATCAATGATGGCCCAATAAGGTGTGTTTAGGGGCAATGGGGGTTACTTGGGACCAATGAGTCCCTATAATGTGTGTATATAACCAATACGTCATGTTTAGGACCAATGATGGCCCAATTAGGTATGTTTAGGGGCAATGAGGGTCAGTTGGGACCAATAAGTCCCAATAAGGTGTGTATATAACTAATAAGTTGTGTTCACGACAAATTATGGCCAAAAAAGGTGTGTTTAGTTGGGACCAAGGAGTCCTACTAAGGTGTGTATATAACCAATAAGTTGTGTTTAGGACCAATGATGGCCCAATAAGGTGTGTTTAGGGGCAATGAAGGCCAGTTGGGACCAATGAGTTCCAATAAGGTGTGTATATAACCAATAAGTTGTGTTTAGGAACAATGATGGCCCAATAAGGTGTGTTTAGTAGGCAATGAGGGTCGGTTGGGACCAATGAGTCAAGTAAGGTGTGTATATAACCAATAAGTTGTGTTCAGGACCAATAATGGCCCAATAAGGTGTGTTTAGGGGTATTGAGGGTCAATTGGGACCAATGAGAACTAATATGGTATGTATATAACCAATAAGTTGTGTTTAGGACAATAATGATGGCCCAATAAGGTGTGTTTAGTAGGCAAAGAGGGTTTGTTGGGACTAATAAGTCCCAGTAAGGTGTGTATATAACCAATAAGTTGTGTTTAGTACCAATGATGGCACAAAAAGGTGTGTTTAGGGGCAATGAGGGTCAGTTGGGACCAATGAGTCCCTATAAGGTGTGTGTATGTAACCAATAAGTTGTGTTTAGGATCAATGATGGCCCAATAAGGTGTGTTTAGGGACAATGGGGGTTACTTGGGACCAATGAGTCCCTATAATGTGTGTATATAACCAATACGTCGTGTTTAGGACCAATGATAGCCCAATTAGGTATGTTTAGGGGCAATAAGGTGTGTATATAACCAATAAGTTGTGTTTACGACCTATTATAGCCCAAAAAGGTGTGTTTAGTTGGGACCAATGAGTCCCACTAAGGTGTGTATATAACCAATAAGTTGTGTTTAGGGGCAATGAAGGTCAGTTGGGACCAATGAGTTCCAATAAGGTGTGTATATAACCAATAAGTTGTGTTTAGGAACAATGATGACCCAATAAGGTGTGTTTAGTAGGCAATGAGGGTCGGTTGGGACCAATGAGTTAAGTAAGGTGTGTATATAACCAATTAGTTGTGTTCAGGACCAATAGTGGCCCAATAAGGTGTGTTTAGGGGTATTGAGGGTCAGTTGGGACCAATGAGTTACTATAAGGTGTGTTTATATAACTAATAAGTTGTGTTTAGGAGCAATGATGGCCCAATAAGGTGTGTTTAGGGGCTATGAGGGTCAGTTGGGACCAATAAGTCCCACTAAGTTGTGTATATAACCAATACATTGTGTTTAGGATCAATGATGGCCCAATAAGGTGTGTGTAGGGGCAATGGAGGTTACTTGTGACCAATGAGTCCCAATAATGTGTGTAAATAACCAATACGTCGTGTTTAGGACAAATGATGGCCTAATTAGGTATGTTTAGGGGCAAAGAGGGTCAACTAGGACCAATAAGTCCCACTAAGTTGTGTATATAACCAATACATTCTGTTTAGGATCAATGATGGCAAAATAAGGTGTGTTTAGGGGCAATGAGGGTCAGTTGGGACCAATGAGTCCTAATAAGGTGTGTATATAACCAATAAGTTGTGTTTAGGAACAATGATGGCCCAATAAGGTGTGTTTAGTAGGCAATGAGGGTCAGTTGGGACCAATGAGTCCTAATAAGGTGTGTATATAACCAATAAGTTGTGTTTAGGAACAATGATGGCCCAATAAGGTGTGTTTAGTAGGCAATGAGGGTCGGTTGGGACCTATGAGTTCAGTAAGGTATGTATATAAACAATAAGTTGTGTTCAAGACCAATAATGGCCCAATAAGGTGTGTTTAGGGGTATTGAGGGTCAGTTGGGACCAATGAGTTCCTATAAGGTGTGTTTATATAACCAATAAGTTGTGTTTAGGACAATAATGATGGCCCAATAATGTGTGTTTAGTAGGCAAAGAGGGTTGGTTGGGACTAACAAGTCCCAGTAAGATGTATATATAACCAATAAGTTGTGTTTAGGACCAATGATGGCACAAAAAGGTGTGTTTAGGGGCAATGAGGGTCAGTTGGGACCAATGAGTCCCAATAAGGTGTGTATATAACCAATACATTGTGTTTAGGACCAATGATGGCACAATAAGGTGTGTTAAGGGGCAATGAGGGTTAGTTGGGACGAATGAGTCCTAATAAGGTATGTATATAACCAATAAGTTGTGTTTAGGACAATAATGATGGCCCAATAAGGTGTGTTTAGTACGCAAAGAGGGTTGGTAGGGACTAATAAGTCCCAGTAAGGTGTGTATATAACCAATAAGTTGTGTTTAGGACCAATGATGGCACAAAAAGGTGTGTTTAGGGGCAATGAGGGTCAGTTGGGACCAATGAGTCCCTATAAGGTGTGTGTATATAACCAATAAGTTGTGTTTAGGATCAATGATGGCCCAATTAGGTGTGTTTAGGGGAAATGGGGGTTACTTGGGACCAATGAGTCCGTATAATGTGTGTATATAACCAATACGTCATGTTTAGGACCAATGATGGCCCAATTAGGTATGTTTAGGGGCAATGAGGGTCAGTTGGGATCAATAAGTACCAATAAGGTGTGTATATAACCAATAAGTTGTGTTCACGACAAATTATGGCCCAAAAAGGTGTGCTTAGTTGGGACCAATGAGTCCTACTAAGGTGTGTATATAACCAATAAGTTGTGTTTAGGACCAATGATGGCCCAATAAGATGTGTTTAGGGGCAATGAAGGCCAGTTGGGACTAATGAGTTCCAATAAGGTGTGTATATAACCAATAAGTTGTGTTTAGGAACAATGATGGCCCAATAAGGTGTGTTTAGTAGGCAATGAGGGTTGGTTGGGACCAATGACTCAAGTAAGGTGTGTATGTAACCAATTAGTTGTGTTCAGGACCAATAATGGCCCAATAAGGTGTGTTTAGGGGTATTGAGGGTCAATTGGGACCAATGAGAACTAATAAGGTATGTATATAACCAATAAGTTGTGTTTAGGACAATAATGATGGCCCAATAAGGTGTGTTTAGTAGGCAAAGAGGGTTGGTTGGGACTAATAAGTCCCAGTAAGGTGTGTATATAACCAATAAGTTGTGTTTAGTACTAATGATGGCACAAAAAGGTGTGTTTAGGGGCAATGAGGGTTAGTTGGGACCAATGAGTCCCTATAAGGTGTGTGTATATAACCAATACGTTGTGTTTAGGATCAATGATGGCCCAATAAGGTGTGTTTAGGGGCAATGGGGGTTACTTAGGACCAATGAGTCCCTATAATGTGTGTATATAACCAATACGTCGTGTTTAGGACCAATGATTGTTAGGACCT
>JBCNJP010000007.1:209448-248561 GCA_039602395.1 Deinandra increscens subsp. villosa
GGCCCAATTAGGTATGTTTAGGGGCAATGAGGGTCAGTTGGGACCAATAAGTCCCAATAAGGTGTGTATATAACCAATAAGTTGTGTTTACGACCTATTATAGCCCAAAAATGTGTGTTTAGTTGGGACCAATGAGTCCCACTAAGGTGTGTATATAACCAATAAGTTGTGTTTAGGGGCAATGAAGGTCAGTTGGGACCAATGAGTTCCAATAAGGTGTGTATATAACCAATAAGTTGTGTTTAGGAACAATGATGACCCAATAAGGTGTGTTTAGTAGGCAATGAGGGTCGGTTGGGACCAACGAGTCAAGTAAGGTGTGTATATAACCAATTAGTTGTGTTCAGGACCAATAGTGGCCCAATAAGGTGTGTTTAGGGGTATTGAGGGTCCATTGGGACCAATGAGTTACTATAAGGTGAGTTTATATAACTAATAAGTTGTGTTTAGGAGCAATGATGGCCCAATAAGGTGTGTTTAGGGGCTATGAGGGTCAGTTGGGACCAATAAGTCCCACTAAGTTGTGTATATAACCAATACGTTGTGTTTAGGATCAATGATGGCCCAATAAGGTGTGCTTAGGGGCAATGGGGGTTACTTGGGAACAATGAGTCCCAATAATGTGTGTATATAACCAATACGTCGTGTTTAGGACAAATGATGGCCTAATTAGGTATGTTTAGGGGCAATGAGGGTCAGTTGGGACCAATAAGTCCCAATAAGGTGTGTATATAACCAATAAGTTGTGTTCACGACAAATAATGGCCCAAAAAGGTGTGTTTAGTTGGGACCAATGAGTCCTACTAAGGTGTTTATATAACCAATAAGTTGTGTTTAGGACAAGGTGTGTTTAGGGGCAATGGAGGCCAGTTGGGACCAATGAGTTCCAATAAGGTGTGTATATAACCAATAAGTTGTGTTTAGGAACAATGATGGCCCAATAAGGTGTGTTTAGTAGGCAATGAGGGTCGGTTGGGACCAATGAGTCAAGTAAGGTGTGTATATAACCAATAAGTTGTGTTCAGGACCAATAATGGCCCAATAAGGTGTGTTTAGGGGTATTGAGGGTCAATTTGGACCAATGAGTTACTATAAGGTGTGTTTATATACCCAATAAGTTGTGTTTAGGAGCAATGATGGCCTAATAAGGTGTGTTTAGGGGCTATGAGGGTCAGTTGGGACCAATAAGTCCCACTAAGTTGTGTATATAACCAATACGTTCTGTTTAGGATCAATGATGGGCCAATAAGGTGTGTTTAGTGGCAATGGGGGTTACTTGGGACCAATGAGTCCCAATAATGTGTGTATATAACCAATACGTCGTGTTTAGGACAAATGATGGCCTAATTAGGTATGTTTAGGGACAATGAGGGTCAGTTGGGACCAATAAGTCCCACTAAGTTGTGTATATAACCAATACATTGTGTTTAGGACCAATGATGGAAAAATAAGGTGTGTTTAGGGGCAATGAGGGTCCGTTGGGACCAATGAGTCCTAATAAGGTGTGTATATATAACCAATAAGTTGTGTTTAGGAACAATTATGGCCCAATAAGGTGTGTTTAGTAGGCAATGAGGGTCGGTTGGGATATATGAGTTCAGTAAGGTGTGTATGTAACCAATAAGTTGTGTTCGGGACCAATAATGGCCCAATAAGGTGTGTTTAGGGGTATTGAGGGTCAGTTGGAACCAATGAGTCCCAATAAGGTGAGTTTATATAACTAATAAGTTGTGTTTAGGAGCAATGATGGCCCAATAAGGTGTCTTTTGGGGCTATGAGGGTCAGCTGGGACCAATAAGTCCCACTAAGTTGTGTATATAACCAATACGTTGTGTTTAGGATCAATGATGGCCCAATAAGGTGTGCTTAGGGGCAATGGGGGTTACTTGGGGACAATGAGTCCCAATAATGTGTGTATATAACCAATACGTCGTGTTTAGGACAAATGATGGCCTAATTAGGTATGTTTAGGGGCAATGAGGGTCAGTTGGGACCAATAAGTTCCAATAAGGTGTGTATATAACCAATAAGTTGTGTTCACAACAAATAATGGCCCAAAAAGGTGTGTTTAGTTGGGACCAATGAGTCCTACTAAGGTGTTTATATAACCAATAAGTTGTGTTTAGGACAAGGTGTGTTTAGGGGCAATGGAGGCCAGTTGGGACCAATGAGTTCCAATAAGGTGTGTATATAACCAATAAGTTGTGTTTAGGAACAATGATGGCCCAATAAGGTGTGTTTAGTAGGCAATGAGGGTCGGTTGGGACCAATGAGTCAAGTAAGGTGTGTATATAACCAATAAGTTGTGTTCAGGACCAATAATGGCCCAATAAGGTGTGTTTAGGGGTATTGAGGGTCAATTTGGACCAATGAGTTACTATAAGGTGTGTTTATATACCCAATAAGTTGTGTTTAGGAGCAATGATGGCCCAATAAGGTGTGTTTAGGGGCTATGAGGGTCAGTTGGGACCAATAAGTCCCACTAAGTTGTGTATATAACCAATACGTTCTATTTAGGATCAATGATGGCCCAATAAGGTGTGTTTAGGGGCAATGGGGGTTACTTGGGACCAATGAGTCCCAATAATGTGTGTATATAACCAATACGTCGTGTTTAGGACAAATGATGGCCTAATTAGGTGTGTTTAGTAGGCAATGAGGGTCGGTTGGGACCAATGAGTCAAGTAAGGTGTGTATATAACCAATTAGTTGTGTTCAGGACCAATAGTGGCCCAATAAGGTGTGTTTAGGGGTATTGAGGGTCAGTTGGGACCAATGAGTTACTATAAGGTGAGTTTATATAACTAATAAGTTGTGTTTAGGAGCAATGATGGCCCAATAAGGTGTCTTTTGGGGCTATGAGGGTCAGCTGGGACCAATAAGTCCCACTAAGTTGTGTATATAACCAATACGTTGTGTTTAGGATCAATGATGGCCCAATAAGGTGTGCTTAGGGGCAATGGGGGTTACTTGGGGACAATGAGTCCCAATAATGTGTGTATATAACCAATACGTCGTGTTTAGGACAAATGATGGCCTAATTAGGTATGTTTAGGGGCAATGAGGGTCAGTTGGGACCAATAAGTTCCAATAAGGTGTGTATATAACCAATAAGTTGTGTTCACAACAAATAGTGGCCCAAAAAGGTGTGTTTAGTTGGGACCAATGAGTCCTACTAAGGTGTTTATATAACCAATAAGTTGTGTTTAGGACAAGGTGTGTTTAGGGGCAATGGAGGCCAGTTGGGACCAATGAGTTCCAATAAGGTGTGTATATAACCAATAAGTTGTGTTTAGGAACAATGATGGCCCAATAAGGTGTGTTTAGTAGGCAATGAGGGTCGGTTGGGACCAATGAGTCAAGTAAGGTGTGTATATAACCAATAAGTTGTGTTCAGGACCAATAATGGCCCAATAAGGTGTGTTTAGGGGTATTGAGGGTCAATTTGGACCAATGAGTTACTATAAGGTGTGTTTATATACCCAATAAGTTGTGTTTAGGAGCAATGATGGCCCAATAAGGTGTGTTTAGGGGCTATGAGGGTCAGTTGGGACCAATAAGTCCCACTAAGTTGTGTATATAACCAATACGTTCTATTTAGGATCAATGATGGCCCAATAAGGTGTGTTTAGGGGCAATGGGGGTTACTTGGGACCAATGAGTCCCAATAATGTGTGTATATAACCAATGCGTCGTGTTTAGGACAAATGATGGCCTAATTAGGTATGTTTAGGGACAATGAGGGTCAGTTGGGACCAATAAGTCCCACTAAGTTGTGTATATAACCAATACATTGTTTTTAGGACCAATGATGGCAAAATAAGGTGTGTTTAGGGGCAATGAGGGTCAGTTGGGACCAATGAGTCCTAATAAGGTGTGTATATATAACCAATAAGTTGTGTTTAGGAACAATTATGGCCCAATAAGGTGTGTTTAGTAGGCAATGAGGGTCGGTTGGGACATATGAGTTCAGTAAGGTGTGTATGTAACCAATAAGTTGTGTTCGGGACCAAAAATGTCCCAATAAGGTGTGTTTAGGGGTATTGAGGGTCAGTTGGAACCAATGAGTCCCAATAAGGTGTGTATATAACCAATAAGTTGTGTTTACGACCAATGATGGCCCAATAAGGTGTGTTTAGTCGGCAATGAGGGTCAGTTGGGACCAATGTGTCCCACTAAGGTGTGTATATAACCAATACGTTGTGTTTAGGACCAATGATGGCACAATAATGTGTGTTTAGGGGCAATGGGGTTAGTTGGGACCAATGAGAACTAATGAGGTATGTATATAACCAATAAGTTGTGTTTATGACATTAATGATGGCCCAATAAGGTGTGTTTAGTAGGCAAAGAGGGTTGGTTGGGACTAATAAGTCCCAGTAAGGTGTGTATATAACCAATAAGTTCTGTTTAGTACCAATGATGGCACAAAAAGGTGTCTTTAGGGGCAATGAGGGTCAGTTGGGACCAATAAGTCCGTATAAGGTGTGTGTATATAACCAATAAGTTGTGTTTAGGATCAATGATGGCCCAATAAGGTGTGTTTAGGGGCAATGGGGGTTACTTGGGACCAATAAGTCCCAATAAGGTGTGTATATAACCAATAAGTTGTGTTTACGACCTGTTATAGCCCAAAAAGGTGTGTTTAGTTGGGACTAATGAGTCCCACTAAGCTGTGTATATAACCAATAAGTTGTGCTTAGGACCAATGATGGCCCAATAAGTTGTGTTTAGGGGCAATGAAGGTCAGTTGGGACCAGTGAGTTCCAATAAGGTGTGTATATAACCAATATGTTGTGTTTAGGAACAATGATGGCCCAATAAGGTGTGTTTAGTAGGCAATGAGGGTCGGTTGGGACCAATGAGTCAAGTAAGCTGTGTATATAACCAATAAGTTGCGTTCAGGACCAATAATGGCCCAATAAGGTGTGTTTAGGGGTATTGAGGGTCAGTTGGGACCAAAGAGTTACTATAAGGTGTGTTTATATAACCAATAAGTTGTGTTTAGGAGCAATGATGGCGCAATAAGGTGTGTTTAGGGGCTATGAGGGTCAGTTGGGACCAATAAGTCCCACTAAGTTGTGTATATAACCAATACGTTGTGTTTAGGATCAGAGATGGCCCAATAAGGTGTGTTTAGGAGCAATGGGGGTTACTTGGGACCAATGAGTCCCAATAATGTGTGTATATAACCAATACGTCGTGTTTAGGACAAATCATGGCCTAATTAGGTATGTTTAGGGGCAATGAGGGTCAGTTGGGACCAATAAGTCACACTAAGTTGTGTATATAACCAATACATTGTGTTTAGGACCAATGATGGCAAAATAAGGTGTGTTTAGGGGCAATGAGGGCCAGTTGGGACCAATGAGTCCTAATAAGGTGTGTATATAACCAATAAATTGTGTTTAGGAACAATGATGGCCTAATAAGGTGTGTTTAGTAGGCAATGAGGGTTGGTTGGGACCTATGAGTTCAGTAAGGTGTGTATATAACCAATAAGTTGTGTTCAGGACCAATAATGACGCAATAAGGTGTGTTTAGGGGTAATTAGGGTCAGTTAGGACCAATGAGTTCCTATAAGGTGTGTTTATATAACCAATAAGTTGTGTTTAGGACAATAATGATGGACCAATAATGTGTGTTTAGTAGGCAAAGAGGGTCAGTTGGGACCAATGAGTCCCAATAAGGTGTGTATATAACCAATAAGTTGTGTTTAGGACAAATGATGGCCCAATAAGGTGTGTTTAGGGGCAATAAGGGTCAGTTGGAACCAATGAGTCCAAATAAGGTGTGTATATAAACAATAAGTTGTGTTTATGACCAATGATGGCCCAATAAGGTGTGCTTAGTAGGCAATGAGAGTCAGTTGGGACCAATGTGTCCCACTAAGGTGTGTATATAACCAATACGTTGTGTTTAAGACCAATGATGGCACAATAAGGTGTGTTTAGGGGCAATGAGGGTTAGTTGGGACCAATGAGTCCTAATATGGTATGTATATAACCAATAAGTTGTGTTTAGGACAATAATGATGGCCCAATAAGGTGTCTTTAGTAGGCAAAGAAGGTTGGTTGGGACTAATAAGTCCCAGTAAGGTGTGTATATAACCAATAAGTTATGTTTAGGACCAATGATGGCAAAAAAGGTGTGTTTAGGGGCAATGAGGGTCAGTTGGGACCAATGAGTCCCTATAAGGTGTGTGTATATAACCAATAAGTTGTGTTTAGGATCAATGATGGCCCAATAAGGTGTGTTTAGGGGCAATGGGGGTTATTTGGGACCAATGAGTCCCTATAATGTGTGTATATAACCAATACGTCGTGTTTAGGACCAATGATGGCCCAATTAGGTATGTTTAGGGGCAATGAGGGTCAGTTGGGACGAATAAGTCCCAATAAGGTGTGTATATAACCAATAAGTTGTGTTCACGACCAATTATGGCCCAAAAAGGTGTGTTTAGTTGGGACCAATGAGTCTTACAAAGGTGTGTATATAACCAATAAGTTGTGTTTAGGACCAATGATGGCCCAATAAGGTGTGTTTAGGGGCAATGAAGGCCAGTTGGGACCAATGAGTTCCAATAAGGTGTGTATATAACCAATAAGTTGTGTTTAGGAACAATGATGGCCCAATAAGGTGTATTTAGTAGGCAATGAGGGTTGGTTGGGACCAATGAGTCAAGTAAGGTGTGTATATAACCAATAAGTTGTGTTCAGGACCAATAATGGCCCAATAAGGTGTGTTTAGGGGTATTAAGGGTCAATTGGGACCAATGAGTTACTATAAGGTGTGTTTATATACCCAATAAGTTGTGTTTAGGAGCAATGATGGCCCAATAAGGTGTGTTTAGGGGCTATGAGGGTCAGTTGGGACCAATAAGTCCCACTAAGTTGTGTATATAACCAATACGTTGTGTTTAGGATCAGATGATGGCCCAATAAGGTGTGTTTAGGAGCAATGGGGGTTACTTGGGACCAATGAGTCCCAATAATGTGTGTATATAACCAATACGTCGTGTTTAGGACAAATCATGGCCTAATTAGGTATGTTTAGGGGCAATGAGGGTCAGTTGGGACCAATAAGTCACACTAAGTTGTGTATATAACCAATACATTGTGTTTAGGACCAATGATGGCAAAATAAGGTGTGTTTAGGGGCAATGAGGGTCAGTTGGGACCAATGAGTCCTAATAAGGTGTGTATATAACCAATAAGTTGTGTTTAGGACACAATGATGGCCTAATAAGGTGTGTTTAGTAGGCAATGAGGGTCGGTTGGGACCTAATGAGTCTCAGTAAGGTGTGTATATAACCAATAAGTTGTGTTCAGGACCAATAATGACGCAATAAGGTGTGTTTAGGGGTAATTAGGGTCAGTTAGGACCAATGAGTCCCTATAAGGTGTGTGTATATAACCAATAAGTTGTGTTTAGGATTAATGATGGCCCAATAAGGTGTGTTTAGGGGCAATGGGGGTTATTTGGGACCAATGAGTCCCTATAATGTGTGTATATAACCAATACGTCGTGTTTAGGACCAATGATGGCCCAATAAAGTGTGTTTAGGGGCAATGAGGGTCAGTTGGGACCAATAAGTCCCAATAAGGTGTGTATATAACCAATAAGTTGTGTTCACGACCAATTATGGCCCAAAAAGGTGTGTTTAGTTGGGACCAATGAGTCTTACAAAGGTGTGTATATAACCAATAAGTTGTGTTTAGGACCAATGATGGCCCAATAAGGTGTGTTTAGGGGCAATGAAGGTCAGTTGGGACCAATGAGTTCCAATAAGGTGTGTATATAACCAATAAGTTGTGTTTAGGAACAATGATGGCCCAATAAGGTGTATTTAGTAGGCAATGAGGGTTGGTTGGGACCAATGAGTCAAGTAAGGTGTGTATATAACCAATAAGTTGTGTTCAGGACCAATAATGGCCCAATAAGGTGTGTTTAGGGGTATTAAGGGTCAATTGGGACCAATGAGTTACTATAAGGTGTGTTTATATACCCAATAAGTTGTGTTTAGGAGCAATGATGGCCCAATAAGGTGTGTTTAGGGGCTATGAGGGTCAGTTGGGACCAATAAGTCCCACTAAGTTGTGTATATAACCAATACGTTGTGTTTAGGATCAGAGATGGCCCAATAAGGTGTGTTTAGGAGCAATGGGGGTTACTTGGGACCAATGAGTCCCAATAATGTGTGTATATAACCAATACGTCGTGTTTAGGACAAATCATGGCCTAATTAGGTATGTTTAGGGGCAATGAGGGTCAGTTGGGACCAATAAGTCACACTAAGTTGTGTATATAACCAATACATTGTGTTTAGGACCAATGATGGTAAAATAAGGTGTGTTTAGGGGCAATGAGGGTCAGTTGGGACCAATGAGTCCTAATAAGGTGTGTATATAACCAATAAGTTGTGTTTAGGAACAATGATGGCCTAATAAGGTGTGTTTAGTAGGCAATGAGGGTCGGTTGGGACCTATGAGTTCAGTAAGGTGTGTATATAACCAATAAGTTGTGTTCAGGACCAATAATGACGCAATAAGGTGTGTTTAGGGGTAATTAGGGTCAGTTAGGACCAATGAGTTCCTATAAGGTGTGTTTATATAACCAATAAGTTGTGTTTAGGACAATAATGATGGACCAATAATGTGTGTTTAGTAGGCAAAGAGGGTCAGTTGGGACCAATGAGTCCCAATAAGGTGTGTATATAACCAATAAGTTGTGTTTAGGACAAATGATGGCCCAATAAAGTGTGTTTAGGGGCAATAAGGGTCAGTTGGAACCAATGAGTCCAAATAAGGTGTGTATATAAACAATAAGTTGTGTTTATGACCAATGATGGCCCAATAAGGTGTGCTTAGTAGGCAATGAGAGTCAGTTGGGACCAATGTGTCCCACTAAGGTGTGTATATAACCAATACGTTGTGTTTAAGACCAATGATGGCACAATAAGGTGTGTTTAGGGGCAATGAGGGTTAGTTGGGACCAATGAGTCCTAATATGGTATGTATATAACCAATAAGTTGTGTTTAGGACAATAATGATGGCCCAATAAGGTGTCTTTAGTAGGCAAAGAAGGTTGGTTGGGACTAATAAGTCCCAGTAAGGTGTGTATATAACCAATAAGTTGTGTTTAGGACCAATGATGGCAAAAAAGGTGTGTTTAGGGGCAATGAGGGTCAGTTGGGACCAATGAGTCCCTATAAGGTGTGTGTATATAACCAATAAGTTGTGTTTAGGATCAATGATGGCCCAATAAGGTGTGTTTAGGGGCAATGGGGGTTATTTGGGACCAATGAGTCCCTATAATGTGTGTATATAACCAATAAGTTGTGTTTAGGATCAATGATGGCCCAATAAGGTGTGTTTAGGGGCAATGGGGGTTATTTGGGACCAATGAGTTCCAATAAGGTGTGTATATAACCAATAAGTTGTGTTTAGGAACAATAATGGCCCAATAAGGTGTATTTAGTAGGCAATGAGGGTTGGTTGGGACCAATGAGTCAAGTAAGGTGTGTATATAACCAATAAGTTGTGTTCAGGACCAATAATGGCCCAATAAGGTGTGTTTAGGGGTATTAAGGGTCAATTGGGACCAATGAGTTACTATAAGGTGTGTTTATATACCCAATAAGTTGTGTTTAGGAGCAATGATGGCCCAATGAGGTGTGTTTAGGGGCTATGAGGGTCAGTTGGGACCAATAAGTCCCACTAAGTTGTGTATATAACCAATACGTTGTGTTTAGGATCAGAGATGGCCCAATAAGGTGTGTTTAGGAGCAATGGGGGTTACTTGGGACCAATGAGTCCCAATAATGTGTGTATATAACCAATACGTCGTGTTTCGGACAAATCATGGCCTAATTAGGTATGTTTAGGGGCAATGAGGGTCAGTTGGGACCAATAAGTCACACTAAGTTGTGTATATAACCAATACATTGTGTTTAGGACCAATGATGGTAAAATAAGGTGTGTTTAGGGGCAATGAGGGTCAGTTGGGACCAATGAGTCCTAATAAGGTGTGTATATAACCAATAAGTTGTGTTTAGGAACAATGATGGCCTAATAAGGTGTGTTTAGTAGGCAATGAGGGTCGGTTGGGACATATGAGTTCAGTAAGGTGTGTATATAACCAATAAGTTGTGTTCAGGACCAATAATGACGCAATAAGGTGTGTTTAGGGGTAATTAGGGTCAGTTAGGACCAATGAGTTCCTATAAGGTGTGTTTATATAACCAATAAGTTGTGTTTAGGACAATAATGATGGACCAATAATGTGTGTTTAGTAGGCAAAGAGGGTCAGTTGGGACCAATGAGTCCCAATAAGGTGTGTATATAACCAATAAGTTGTGTTTAGGACAAATGATGGCCCAATAAAGTGTGTTTAGGGGCAATAAGGGTCAGTTGGAACCAATGAGTCCAAATAAGGTGTGTATATAAACAATAAGTTGTGTTTATGACCAATGATGGCCCAATAAGGTGTGCTTAGTAGGCAATGAGAGTCAGTTGGGACCAATGTGTCCCACTAAGGTGTGTATATAACCAATACGTTGTGTTTAAGACCAATGATGGCACAATAAGGTGTGTTTAGGGGCAATGAGGGTTAGTTGGGACCAATGAGTCCTAATATGGTATGTATATAACCAATAAGTTGTGTTTAGGACAATAATGATGGCCCAATAAGGTGTCTTTAGTAGGCAAAGAAGGTTGGTTGGGACTAATAAGTCCCAGTAAGGTGTGTATATAACCAATAAGTTGTGTTTAGGACCAATGATGGCAAAAAAGGTGTGTTTAGGGGCAATGAGGGTCAGTTGGGACCAATGAGTCCCTATAAGGTGTGTGTATATAACCAATAAGTTGTGTTTAGGATCAATGATGGCCCAATAAGGTGTGTTTAGGGGCAATGGGGGTTATTTGGGACCAATGAGTCCCTATAATGTGTGTATATAACCAATAAGTTGTGTTTAGGATCAATGATGGCCCAATAAGGTGTGTTTAGGGGCAATGGGGGTTATTTGGGACCAATGAGTCCCTATAATGTGTGTATATAACCAATACGTCGTGTTTAGGACCAATGATGGCCCAATTAGGTATGTTTAGGGGCAATGAGGGTCAGTTGGGACCAATAAGTCCCAATAAGGTGTGTATATAACCAATAAGTTGTGTTCACGACCAATTATGGCCCAAAAAGGTGTGTTTAGTTGGGACCAATGAGTCTTACAAAGGTGTGTATATAACCAATAAGTTGTGTTTAGGACCAATGATGGCCCAATAAGGTGTGTTTAGGGGCAATGAAGGCCAGTTGGGACCAATGAGTTCCAATAAGGTGTGTATATAACCAATAAGTTGTGTTTAGGAACAATGATGGCCCAATAAGGTGTATTTAGTAGGCAATGAGGGTCGGTTGGGACCAATGAGTCAAGTAAGGTGTGTATATAACCAATAAGTTGTGTTCAGGACCAATAATGGCCCAATAAGGTGTGTTTAGGGGTATTAAGGGTCAATTGGGACCAATGAGTTACTATAAGGTGTGTTTATATACCCAATAAGTTGTGTTTAGGAGCAATGATGGCCCAATAAGGTGTGTTTAGGGGCTATGAGGGTCAGTTGGGACCAATAAGTCCCACTAAGTTGTGTATATAACCAATACGTTGTGTTTAGGATCAGAGATGGCCCAATAAGGTGTGTTTAGGAGCAATGGGGGTTACTTGGGACCAATGAGTCCCAATAATGTGTGTATATAACCAATACGTCGTGTTTAGGACAAATCATGGCCTAATTAGGTATGTTTAGGGGCAATGAGGGTCAGTTAGGACCAATAAGTCACACTAAGTTGTGTATATAACCAATACATTGTGTTTAGGACCAATGATGGTAAAATAAGGTGTGTTTAGGGGCAATGAGGGTCAGTTGGGACCAATGAGTCCTAATAAGGTGTGTATATAACCAATAAGTTGTGTTTAGGAACAATGATGGCCTAATAAGGTGTGTTTAGTAGGCAATGAGGGTCGGTTGGGACCTATGAGTTCAGTAAGGTGTGTATATAACCAATAAGTTGTGTTCAGGACCAATAATGACGCAATAAGGTGTGTTTAGGGGTAATTAGGGTCAGTTAGGACCAATGAGTTCCTATAAGGTGTGTTTATATAACCAATAAGTTGTGTTTAGGACAATAATGATGGACCAATAATGTGTGTTTAGTAGGCAAAGAGGGTCAGTTGGGACCAATGAGTCCCAATAAGGTGTGTATATAACCAATAAGTTGTGTTTAGGACAAATGATGGCCCAATAAAGTGTGTTTAGGGGCAATAAGGGTCAGTTGGAACCAATGAGTCCAAATAAGGTGTGTATATAAACAATAAGTTGTGTTTATGACCAATGATGGCCCAATAAGGTGTGCTTAGTAGGCAATGAGAGTCAGTTGGGACCAATGTGTCCCATTAAAGTGTGTATATAACCAATACGTTGTGTTTAAGACCAATGATGGCACAATAAGGTGTGTTTAGGGGCAATGAGGGTTAGTTGGGACCAATGAGTCCTAATATGGTATGTATATAACCAATAAGTTGTGTTTAGGACAATAATGATGGCCCAATAAGGTGTCTTTAGTAGGCAAAGAAGGTTGGTTGGGACTAATAAGTCCCAGTAAGGTGTGTATATAACCAATAAGTTGTGTTTAGGACCAATGATGGCAAAAAAGGTGTGTTTAGGGGCAATGAGGGTCAGTTGGGACCAATGAGTCCCTATAAGGTGTGTGTATATAACCAATAAGTTGTGTTTAGGATCAATGATGGCCCAATAAGGTGTGTTTAGGGGCAATGGGGGTTATTTGGGACCAATGAGTCCCTATAATGTGTGTATATAACCAATACGTCGTGTTTAGGACCAATGATGGCCCAATTAGGTATGTTTAGGGGCAATGAGGGTCAGTTGGGACCAATAAGTCCCAATAAGGTGTGTATATAACCAATAAGTTGTGTTCACGACCAATTATGGCCCAAAAAGGTGTGTTTAGTTGGGACCAATGAGTCTTACAAAGGTGTGTATATAACCAATAAGTTGTGTTTAGGACCAATGATGGCCCAATAAGGTGTGTTTAGGGGCAATGAAGGCCAGTTGGGACCAATGAGTTCCAATAAGGTGTGTATATAACCAATAAGTTGTGTTTAGGAACAATGATGGCCCAATAAGGTGTATTTAGTAGGCAATGAGGGTCCGTTGGGACCAATGAGTCAAGTAAGGTGTGTATATAACCAATAAGTTGTGTTCAGGACCAATAATGGCCCAATAAGGTGCGTTTAGGGGTATTGAGGGTCAATTGGGACCATTGAGTTACTATAAGGTGTGTTTATATACCCAATAAGTTGTGTTTAGGAGAAATGATGGCCCAATAAGGTGTGTTTAGGGGCTATGAGGGTCAGTTGGGACCAATAAGTCCCACTAAGTTGTGTATATAACCAATACGTTTTGTTTAGGATCAATGATGGCCCAATAAGGTGTGTTTAGGGGCAATGGGGGTTACTTGGGACCAATGAGTCCCAATAATGTGTGTATATAACCAATACGTCGTGTTTAGGATAAATGATGGCCTAATTAGGTATGTTGAGGGACAATGAGGGTCAGTTGGGACCAATAAGTTTCACTAAGTTGTGTATATAACCAATACATTGTGTTTAGGACCAATGATGGCAAAATAAGGTGTGTTTAGTAGGTAATGAGGGTCGGTTGGGACCTATGAGTTCAGTAAGGTGTATATATAACCAATAAGTTGTGTTCAGGACCAATAATGGCGCAATAAGGTGTGTTTAGGGGTAATTAGGGTCAGTTGGGACCAATGAGTTCCTATAAGGTGTGTTTATATAACCAATAAGTTGTGTTTAGGACAATAATGATGGACCAATAATGTGTATTTAGTAGCCAATGAGAGTCAGTTGGGACCAATGTGTCCCACTAAGGTGTGTATATAACCAATACGTTGTGTTTAAGACCAATGATGGCACAATAAGGTGTGTTTAGGGGCAATGAGGGTTAGTTGGGACCAATGAGTCCTAATATGGTATGTATATAACCAATAAGTTGTGTTTATGACAATAATGATGGCCCAATAAGGTGTGTTTAGTAGGCAAAGAGGGTTGGTTGGGACTAATAAGTCCCAGTAAGGTGTGTATATAACCAATAAGTTGTGTTTAGGACCAATGATGGCACAAAAAGGTGTGTTTAGGGGCAATAAGGGTCAGTTGGGACCAATGAGTCCCTATAAGGTGTGTGTATATAACCAATAAGTTGTGTTTAGGATCAATGATGGCCCAATAAGGTGTGTTTAGGGGCAATGGGGGTTATTTGGGACCAATGAGTCCCTATAATGTGTGTATATAACCAATACGTCGTGTTTAGGACCAATGATGGCCCAATTAGGTATGTTTAGGGGCAATGAGGGTCAGTTGGGACCAATAAGTCCCAATAAGGTGTGTATATAACCAATAAGTTGTGTTCACGACCAATTATGGCCCAAAAAGGTGTGTTTAGTTGGGACCAATGAGTCCTACTAAGGTGTGTATATAACCAATAAGTTGTGTTTAGGACCAATGATGGCCCAATAAGGTGTGTTTAGGGGCAATGAAGGACAGTTGGGACCAATGAGTTCCAATAAGGTGTAAATATAACCCATAAGATGTGTTTAGGAACAATGATGGCCCAATAAGGTGTATTTAGTAGGCAATGAGGGTCGGTTGGGACCAATGAGTCAAGTAAGGTGTGTATATAACCAATAAGTTGTGTTCAGGACCAATGATGGCCCAATAAGGTGTGTTTAGGGGTATTGAGGGTCAATTGGGACCAATGAGTTACTATAAGGTGTGTTTATATACCCAATAAGTTGTGTTTAGGAGCAATGATCGCCTAATAAGGTGTGTTTAGGGGCTATGAGGGTCAGTTGGGACCAATAAGTCCCACTAAGTTGTGTATATAACCTATACGCTGTGTTTAGGATCAATGATGGCCCAATAAGGTGTGTTTAGGGGCAATGGGGGTTACTTGGGACCAATGAGTCCCAATAATGTGTGTATATAACCAATACGTCGTGTTTAGGACAAATGATGGCCTAATTAGGTATGTTTAGGGACAATGAGGGTCAGTTGGGACCAATAAGTCTCACTAAGTTGTGTATATAACCAATACATTGTGTTTAGGACCAATGATGGCAAAATAAGGTGTGTTTAGTAGGCAATGAGGGTCGGTTGGGACCTATGAGTTCAGTAAGGTGTGTATATAACCAATAAGTTGTGTTCAGGACCAATAATGGCGCAATAAGGTGTGTTTAGGGGTAATTAGGGTCATTTGGGACCAATGAGTTCCTATAAGGTGTGTTTATATAACCAATAAGTTGTGTTTAGGACAATAATGATGGACCAATAATGTGTGTTTAGTAGGCAATGAGAGTCAGTTGGGACCAATGTGTCCCACTAAGGTGTGTATATAACCAATACGTTGTGTTTAAGACCAATGATGGCACAATAAGGTGTGTTTAGGGGCAATGAGGGTTATTTGGGACTAATGAGTCCTAATATGGTATGTATATAACCAATAAGTTGTGTTTAGGACAATAATGATGGCCCAATAAGGTGTGTTTAGTAGGCAAAGAGGGTTGGTTGGGACTAATAAGTCCCAGTAAGGTGTGTATATAACCAATAAGTTGTGTTTAGGACCAATGATGGCACAAAAAGGTGTGGTTAGGGGCAATAAGGGTCACTTGGGACCAATGAGTCCCTATAAGGTGTGTGTATATAACCAATAAGTTGTGTTTAGGATCTATGATGGCACAATAAGGTGTGTTTAGGGGCAATGGGGGTTATTTGGGACCAATGAGTCCCTATAATGTGTGTATATAACCAATACGTCGTGTTTAGGACCAATGATGGCCCAATTAGGTATGTTAAGGGGCAATGAGGGTCAGTTGGGACCAATAAGTCCCAATAAGGTGTGTATATAACCAATAAGTTGTGTTCACGACCAATTATGGCCCAAAAAGGTGTGTTTAGTTGGGACCAATGAGTCCTACTAAGGTGTGTATATAACCAATAAGTTGTGTTTAGGACCAATGATGGCCCAATAAGGTGTGTTTAGGGGCAATGAAGGACAGTTGGGACCAATGAGTTCCAATAAGGTGTAAATATAACCCATAAGATGTGTTTAGGAACAATGATGGCCCAATAAGGTGTATTTAGTAGGCAATGAAGGTCGGTTGGGACCAATGAGTCAAGTAAGGTGTGTATATAACCAATAAGTTGTGTTCAGGACCAATGATGGCCCAATAAGGTGTGTTTAGGGGTATTGAGGGTCAATTGGGACCAATGAGTTACTATAAGGTGTGTTTATATACCCAATAAGTTGTGTTTAGGAGCAATGATGGCCTAATAAGGTGTGTTTAGGGGCTATGAGGGTCAGTTGGGACCAATAAGTCCCACTAAGTTGTGTATATAACCTATACGCTGTGTTTAGGATCAATGATGGCCCAATAAGGTGTGTTTAGGGGCAATGGGGGTTACTTGGGACCAATGAGTCCCAATAATGTGTGTATATAACCAATACGTCGTGTTTAGGACAAATGATGGCCTAATTAGGTATGTTTAGGGACAATGAGGGTCAGTTGGGACCAATAAGTCTCACTAAGTTGTGTATATAACCAATACATTGTGTTTAGGACCAATGATGGCAAAATAAGGTGTGTTTAGTAGGCAACGAGGGTCGGTTGGGACCTATGAGTTCAGTAAGGTGTGTATATAACCAATAAGTTGTGTTCAGGACCAATAATGGCGCAATAAGGTGTGGTTAGGGGTAATTAGGGTCATTTGGGACCAATGAGTTCCTATAAGGTGTGTTTATATAACCAATAAGTTGTGTTTAGGACAATAATGATGGACCAATAATGTGTGTTTAGTAGGCAATGAGAGTCAGTTGGGACCAATGTGTCCCACTAAGGTGTGTATATAACCCATACGTTGTGTTTAAGACCAATGATGGCACAATAAGGTGTGTTTAGGGGCAATGAGGGTTATTTGGGACTAATGAGTCCTAATATGGTATGTATATAACCAATAAGTTGTGTTTAGGACAATAATGATGGCCCAATAAGGTGTGTTTAGTAGGCAAAGAGGGTTGGTTGGGACTAATAAGTCCCAGTAAGGTGTGTATATAACCAATAAGTTATGTTTAGGACCAATGATGGCACAAAAACGTGTGGTTAGGGGCAATAAGGGTCACTTGGGACCAATGAGTCCCTATAAGGTGTGTGTATATAACCAATAAGTTGTGTTTAGGATCTATGATGGCACAATAAGGTGTGTTTAGGGGCAATGGGGGTTATTTGGGACCAATGAGTCCCTATAATGTGTGTATATAACCAATACGTCGTGTTTAGGACCAATGATGGCCCAATTAGGTATGTTAAGGGGCAATGAGGGTCAGTTGGGACCAATAAGTCCCAATAAGGTGTGTATATAACCAATAAGTTGTGTTCACGACCAATTATGGCCCAAAAAGGTGTGTTTAGTTGGGACCAATGAGTCCTACTAAGGTGTGTATATAACCAATAAGTTGTGTTTAGGACCAATGATGGCCCAATAAGGTGTGTTTAGGGGCAATGAAGGCCAGTTGGGACCAATGAGTTCCAATAAGGTGTGTATATAACCAATAAGTTGTGTTTAGGAACAATAATGGCCCAATAAGGTGTATTTAGTAGGCAATGAGGGTCGGTTGGGACCAATGAGTCAAGTAAGGTGTGTATATAACCAATACATTGTGTTTAGGATCAATGATGGCCCAATAAGGTGTGTTTAGGGGCAATGGGGGTTACTTAGGACCAATGAGTCCCAATAATGTGTATATATAACCAATACGTCGTGTTTAGGACAAATGATGGCCTAATTAGGTATGTTTAGGGACAATGAAGGTCAGTTGGGACCAATAAGTCCCACTAAGTTGTGTATATAACCAATACATTGTGTTTAGGACCAATGATGGCAAAATAAGGTGTGTTTAGGGGCAATGAGGGTCAATTGGGACCAATGAGTCCTAATAAGGTGTGTATATATAACCAATAAGTTGTGTTTAGGAACAATGATGGCCCAATAAGGTGTGTTTAGTAGGCAATGAGGGTCGGTTGGGACATATGAGTTCAGTAAGGTGTGTATGTAACCAATAAGTTGTATTCGGGACCAATAATTACCCAATAAGGTGTGTTTAGGGGTATTGAGGGTCAGTTGGAACCAATGAGTCCCAATAAGGTGTGTATATAACCAATAAGTTGTGTTTACGGCCAATGATGGCCCAATAAGGTGTGTTTAGTAGGGAATGAGTGGTCAGTTGGGACCAATGTGTCCCACTAAGTTGTGTATATAACCAATACGTTGTGTTTAGGACCAATGATGGCACAATAATGTGTGTTTAGGGGCAATGGAGTTAGTTGGGACCAATGAGAACTAATGAGGTATGTATATAACCAATAAGTTGTGTTTATGACAATAATGATGGCCCAATAAGGTGTGTTTAGTAGGCAAAGAGGGTTGGTTGGGACTAATAAGTCCCAGTAAGGTGTGTATATAACCAATAAGTTCTGTTTAGTACCAATGATGGCACAAAAAGGTGTCTTTAGGGGCAATGAGGGTCAGTTGGGACCAATGAGTCCGTATAAGGTGTGTGTATATAACCAATAAGTTGTGTTTAGGATCAATGATGGCCCAATAAGGTTTGTTTAGGGGCAATGGGGGTTACTTGGGACCAATAAGTCCCAATAAGGTGTGTATATAACCAATAAGTTGTGTTTACAACCTGTTATAGCCCAAAAAGGTGTGTTTAGTTGGGACTAATGAGTCCCACTAAGGTGTGTATATAACCAATAAGTTGTGCTTAGGACCAATGATGGCCCAATAAGTTGTGTTTAGGTGTGTTTAGGGGCAATGAGGGTCAGTTGGGACCAATGAGTCCCTATAAGGTGTGTGTATATAACTAATAAGTTGTGTTTAGGATCAATGATGGCCCAATAAGGTGTGTTTAGGGGCAATGTGGGTTACTTGGGACCAATGAGTCCCTATAATGTGTGTATATAACCAATACGTCGTGTTTAGGACCAATGATGGCCCAATTAGGTATGTTTAGGGGCAATGAGGGTCAGTTGGGACCAATAAGTCCCAATAAGGTGTGTATATAACCAATAAGTTGTGTTCACGACAAATTATGGCCCAAAAAGGTGTGTTTAGTTGGGACCAATGAGTCCCACTAAGGTGTGTATATAACCAATAAGTTGTGTTTAGGGGCAATGAAGGTCAGTTGGGACCAATGAGTTCAAATAAGGTGTGTATATAACCAATAAGTTGTGTTTAGGAACAATGATGACCCAATAAGGTGTGTTTAGTAGGCAATGAGGGTCGGTTGGGACCAATGAGTCAAGTAAGGTGTGTATATAACCAATTAGTTGTGTTCAGGACCAATAGTGGCCCAATAAGGTGTGTTTAGGGGTATTGAGGGTCAGTTGGGACCAATGAGTTACTATAAGGTGAGTTTATATAACTAATAATTTGTGTTTAGGAGCAATGATGGCCCAATAAGGTGTCTTTTGGGGCTATGAGGGTCAGTTGGGACCAATAAGTCCCACTAAGTTGTGTATATAACCAATACGTTGTGTTTAGGATCAATGATGGCCCAATAAGGTGTGCTTAGGGGCAATGGGGGTTACTTGGGGACAATGAGTCCCAATAATGTGTGTATATAACCAATACGTCGTGTTTAGGACAAATGATGGCCTAATTAGGTATGTTTAGGGGCAATGAGGGTCAGTTGGGACCAATAAGGTCCAATAAGGTGTGTATATAACCAATAAGTTGTGTTCACAACAAATAATGGCCCAAAAAGGTGTGTTTAGTTGGGACCAATGAGTCCTACTAAGGTGTTTATATAACCAATAAGTTGTGTTTAGGACAAGGTGTGTTTAGGGGCAATGGAGGCCAGTTGGGACCAATGAGTTCCAATAAGGTGTGTATATAACCAATAAGTTGTGTTTAAGAACAATGATGGCCCAATAAGGTGTGTTTAGTAGGCAATGAGGGTCGGTTGGGACCAATGAGTCAAGTAAGGTGTTTATATAACCAATAAGTTGTGTTCAGGACCAATAATGGCCCAATAAGGTGTGTTTAGGGGTATTGAGGGTCAATTTGGACCAATGAGTTACTATAAGGTGTGTTTATATACCCAATAAGTTGTGTTTAGGAGCAATGATGGCCCAATAAGGTGTGTTTAGGGGCTATGAGGGTCAGTTGGGACCAATAAGTCCCACTAAGTTGTGTATATAACCAATACGTTCTATTTAGGATCAATGATGGCCCAATATGGTGTGTTTAGGGGCAATGGGGGTTACTTGGGACCAATAAGTCCCAATAAGGTGTGTATATAACCAATAAGTTGTGTTTACAACCTGTTATAGCCCAAAAAGGTGTGTTTAGTTGGGACTAATGAGTCCCACTAAGGTGTGTATATAACCAATAAGTTGTGCTTAGGACCAATGATGGCCCAATAAGTTGTGTTTAGGTGTGTTTAGGGGCAATGAGGGTCAGTTGGGACCAATGAGTCCCTATAAGGTGTGTGTATATAACTAATAAGTTGTGTTAAGGATCAATGATGGCCCAATAAGGTGTGTTTAGGGGCAATGTGGGTTACTTGGGACCAATGAGTCCCTATAATGTGTGTATATAACCAATACGTCGTGTTTAGGACCAATGATGGCCCAATTAGGTATGTTTAGGGGCAATGAGGGTAAGTTGGGACCAATAAGTCCCAATAAGGTGTGTATATAACCAATAAGTTGTGTTCACGACAAATTATGGCCCAAAAAGGTGTGTTTAGTTGGGACCAATGAGTCCCACTAAAGTGTGTATATAACCAATAAGTTGTGTTTAGGGGCAATGAAGGTCAGTTGGGACCAATGAGTTCAAATAAGGTGTGTATATAACCAATAAGTTGTGTTTAGGAACAATGATGACCCAATAAGGTGTGTTTAGTAGGCAATGAGGGTCGGTTGGGACCAATGAGTCAAGTAAGGTGTGTATATAACCAATTAGTTGTGTTCAGGACCAATAGTGGCCCAATAAGGTGTGTTTAGGGGTATTGAGGGTCAGTTGGGACCAATGAGTTACTATAAGGTGAGTTTATATAACTAATAATTAGTGTTTAGGAGCAATGATGGCCCAATAAGGTGTCTTTTGGGGCTATGAGGGTCAGTTGGGACCAATAAGTCCCACTAAGTTGTGTATATAACCAATACGTTGTGTTTAGGATCAATGATCGCCCAATAAGGTGTGCTTAGGGGCAATGGGGGTTACTTGGGGACAATGAGTCCCAATAATGTGTGTATATAACCAATACGTCGTGTTTAGGACAAATGATGGCCTAATTAGGTATGTTTAGGGGCAATGAGGGTCAGTTGGGACCAATAAGTTCCAATAAGGTGTGTATATAACCAATAAGTTGTGTTCACAACAAATAATGGCCCAAAAAGGTGTGTTTAGTTGGGACCAATGAGTCCTACTAAGGTGTTTATATAACCAATAAGTTGTGTTTAGGACAAGGTGTGTTTAGGGGCAATGAAGGTCAGTTGGGACCAATGAGTTCCAATAAGGTGTGTATATAACCAATAAGTTGTGTTTAGGAACAATGATGGCCCAATAAGGTGTGTTTAGTAGGCAATGAGGGTCGGTTGGGACCAATGAGTCAAGTAAGCTGTGTATATAACCAATAAGTTGCGTTCAGGACCAATAATGGCCCAATAAGGTGTGTTTAGGGGTATTGAGGGTCAGTTGGGACCAAAGAGTTACTATAAGGTGTGTTTATATAACCAATAAGTTGTGTTTAGGAGCAATGATGGCCCAATAAGGTGTGTTTAGGGGCTATGAGGGTCAGTTGGGACCAATAAGTCCCACTAAGTTGTGTATATAACCAATACGTTGTGTTTAGGATCAGAGATGGCCCAATAAGGTGTGTTTAGGAGCAATGGGGGTTACTTGGGACCAATGAGTCCCAATAATGTGTGTATATAACCAATACGTCGTGTTTAGGACAAATCATGGCCTAATTAGGTATGTTTAGGGGCAATGAGGGTCAGTTGGGACCGATAAGTCACACTAAGTTGTGTAAATAACCAATACATTGTGTTTAGGACCAATGATGGCAAAATAAGGTGTGTTTAGGGGCAATGAGGGTCAGTTGGGACCAATGAGTCCTAATAAGGTGTGTATATAACCAATAAGTTGTGTTTAGGAACAATGATGGCCCAATAAGGTGTGTTTAGTGGGCAATGTGGGTTACTTGGGACCAATGAGTCCCTAGTAATGTGTGTATATAACCAATACGTCGTGTTTAGGACCAATGATGGCCCAATTAGGTATGTTTAGGGGCAATGAGGGTCAGTTAGGACCAATGAGTTCCTATAAGGTGTGTTTATATAACCAATAAGTTGTGTTTAGGACAATAATGATGGACCAATAATGTGTGTTTAGTAGGCAAAGAGGGTCAGTTGGGACCAATGAGTCCCAATAAGGTGTGTATATAACCAATAAGTTGTGTTTAGGACAAATGATGGCCTAATAAGGTGTGTTTAGGGGCAATAAGGGTCAGTTGGAACCAATGAGTCCAAATAAGGTGTGTATATAAACAATAAGTTGTGTTTATGACCAATGATGGCCCAATAAGGTGTGCTTAGTAGGCAATGAGAGTCAGTTGGGACCAATGTGTCCCACTAAGGTGTGTATATAACCAATTACGTTGTGTTTAAGACCAATGAGTGGCACAATAAGGTGTGTTTAGGGGCAATGAGGGTTAGTTGGGACCAATGAGTCACTAATATGGTGAGTGTATATAACCAATAAGTTAGTGTTTAGGAGCAATAATGATGGCCCAATAAGGTGTCTTTAGTAGGCAAAGAAGGTTGGTTGGGACTAATAAGTCCCAGTAAGGTGTGTATATAACCAATAAGTTGTGTTTAGGACCAATGATGGCAAAAAAGGTGTGTTTAGGGGCAATGAGGGTCAGTTGGGACCAATGAGTCCCTATAAGGTGTGTGTATATAACCAATAAGTCGTGTTTAGGACCAATGATGGCCCAATTAGGTATGTTTAGGGGCAATGAGGGTCAGTTGGGACCAATAAGTCCCAATAAGGTGTGTATATAACCAATAAGTTGTGTTCACGACCAATTATGGCCCAAAAAGGTGTGTTTAGTTGGGACCAATGAGTCTTACAAAGGTGTGTATATAACCAATAAGTTGTGTTTAGGATCAATGATGGCCCAATAAGGTGTGTTTAGGGGCAATGAAGGCCAGTTGGGACCAATGAGTTCCAATAAGGTGTGTATATAACCAATAAGTTCTGTTTAGGAACAATGATGGCCCAATAAGGTGTATTTAGTAGGCAATGAGGGTCGGTCGGGACCAATGAGTCAAGTAAGGTGTGTATATAACAAATAAGTTGTGTTCAGGACCAATAATGGCCCAATAAGGTGTGTTTAGGGGTATTGAGGGTCAATTGGGACCAATGAGTTACTATAAGGTGTGTTTATATACCCAATAAGTTGTGTTTAGGAGCAATGATGGCCCAATAAGGTGTGTTTAGGGGGTATGAGGGTCAGTTGGGACCAATAAGTCCCACTAAGTTGTGTATATAACCTATATGCTGTGTTTAGGATCAATGATGGCCCAATAAGGTGTGTTTAGGGGCAATGGGGGTTACTTGGGACCAATGAGTCCCAATAATGTGTGTATATAACCAATACGTCGTGTTTAGGACAAATGATGGCCTAATTAGGTATGTTTAGGGACAATGAGGGTCAGTTGGGACCAATAAGTCTCACTAAGTTGTGTATATAACCAATACATTGTGTTTAGGACCAATGATGGCAAAATAAGGTGTGTTTAGTAGGTAATGAGGGTCGGTTGGGACCTATGAGTTCAGTAAGGTGTGTATATAACCAATAAGTTGTGTTCAGGACCAATAATGGCGCAATAAGGTGTGTTTAGGGGTAATTAGGGTCAGTTGGGACCAATGAGTTCCTATAAGGTGTGTTTATATAACCAATAAGTTGTGTTTAGGACAATAATGATGGACCAATAATGTGTATTTAGTAGCCAATGAGAGTCAGTTGGGACCAATGTGTCCCACTAAGGTGTGTATATAACCAATACGTTGTGTTTAAGACCAATGATGGCACAATAAGGTGTGTTTAGGGGCAATGAGGGTTAGTTGGGACCAATGAGTCCTAATATGGTATGTATATAACCAATAAGTTGTGTTTAGGACAATAATGATGGCCCAATAAGGTGTGTTTAGTAGGCAAAGAGGGTTGGTTGGGACTAATAAGTCCCAGTAAGGTGTGTATATAACCAATAAGTTGTGTTTAGGACCAATGATGGCACAAAAAGGTGTGTTTAGGGGCAATAAGGGTCAGTTGGGACCAATGAGTCCCTATAAGGTGTGTGTATATAACCAATAAGTTGTGTTTAGGATCAATGATGGCCCAATAAGGTGTGTTTAGGGGCAATGGGGGTTATTTGGGACCAATGAGTCCCTATAAGGTGTGTGTATATAACCAATACGTCGTGTTTAGGACCAATGATGGCCCAATTAGGTATGTTTAGGGGCAATGAGGGTCAGTTGGGACCAATAAGTCCCAATAAGGTGTGTATATAACCAATAAGTTGTGTTCACGACCAATTATGGCCCAAAAAGGTGTGTTTAGTTGGGACCAATGAGTCCTACTAAGGTGTGTATATAACCAATAAGTTGTGTTTAGGACCAATGATGGCCCAATAAGGTGTGTTTAGGGGCAATGAAGGCCAGTTGGGACCAATGAGTTCCAATAAGGTGTAAATATAACCAATAAGAAGTGTTTAGGAACAATGATGGCCCAATAAGGTGTATTTAGTAAGCAATGAGGGTCGGTTGGGACCAATGAGTCAAGTAAGGTGTGTATATAACCAATAAGTTGTGTTCAGGACCAATGATGGCCCAATAAGGTGTGTTTAGGGGTATTGAGGGTCAATTGGGACCAATGAGTTACTATAAGGTGTGTTTATATACCCAATAAGTTGTGTTTAGGAGCAATGATGGCCTAATAAGGTGTGTTTAGGGGCTATGAGGGTCAGTTGGGACCAATAAGTCCCACTAAGTTGTGTATATAACCTATATGCTGTGTTTAGGATCAATGATGGCCCAATAAGGTGTGTTTAGGGGCAATGGGGGTTACTTGGGACCAATGAGTCCCAATAATGTGTGTATATAACCAATACGTTGTGTTTAGGACAAATGATGGCCTAATTAGGTATGTTTAGGGACAATGAGGGTCAGTTGGGACCAATAAGTCTCACTAAGTTGTGTATATAACCAATACATTGTGTTTAGGACCAATGATGGCAAAATAAGGTGTGTTTAGTAGGCAATGAGGGTCGGTTGGGACCTATGAGTTCAGTAAGGTGTGTATATAACCAATAAGTTGTGTTCAGGACCAATAATGGCGCAATAAGGTGTGTTTAGGGGTAATTAAGGTCATTTGGGACCAATGAGTTCCTATAAGGTGTGTTTATATAACCAATAAGTTGTGTTTAAGACAATAATGATGGACCAATAATGTGTGTTTAGTAGGCAATGAGAGTCAGTTGGGGCCAATGTGTCCCACTAAGGTGTCTATATAACCAATACGTTGTGTTTAAGACCAATGATGGCACAATAAGGTGTGTTTAGGGGCAATGAGGGTTATTTGGGACTAATGAGTCCTAATATGGTATGTATATAACCAATAAGTTGTGTTTAGGACAATAATGATGGCCCAATAAGGTGTGTTTAGTAGGCAAAGAGGGTTGGTTGGGACTAATAAGTCCCAGTAAGGTGTGTATAGAACCAATAAGTTGTGTTTAGGACCAATGATGGCACAAAAAGGTGTGTTTAGGGGCAATAAGGGTCACTTGGGACCAATGAGTCCCTATAAGGTGTGTGTATATAACCAATAAGTTGTGTTTAGGATCTATGATGGCACAATAAGGTGTGTTTAGGGGCAATGGGGGTTATTTGGGACCAATGAGTCCCTATAATGTGTGTATATAACCAATACGTCGTGTTTAGGACCAATGATGGCCCAATTAGGTATGTTTAGGGGCAATGAGGGTCAGTTGGGACCAATAAGTCCCAATAAGGTGTGTATATAACCAATAAGTTGTGTTCACGACCAATTATGGCCCAAAAAGGTGTGTTTAGTTGGGACCAATGAGTCCTACTAAGGTGTGTATATAACCAATAAGTTGTGTTTAGGACCAATGATGGCCCAATAAGGTGTGTTTAGGGGTAATGAAGGCCAGTTGGGACCAATGAGTTCCAATAAGGTGTGTATATAACCAATAAGTTGTGTTTAGGAACAATAATGGCCCAATAAGGTGTATTTAGTAGGCAATGAGGGTCGGTTGGGACCAATGAGTCAAGTAAGGTGTGTATATAACCAATACATTGTGTTTAGGATCAATGATGGCCCAATAAGGTGTGTTTAGGGGCAATGGGGCTTACTTGGGACCAATGAGTCCCAATAATGTGTGTATATAACCAATACGTCGTGTTTAGGACAAATGATGGCCTAATTAGGTATGTTTAGGGACAATGAAGGTCAGTTGGGACCAATAAGTCCCACTAAGTTGTGTATATAACCAATACATTGTGTTTTGGACCAATGATGGCAAAATAAGGTGTGTTTAGGGGCAATGAGGGTCAATTGGGACCAATGAGTCCTAATAAGGTGTGTATATATAACCAATAAGTTGTGTTTAGGAACAATGGATGGCCCAATAAGGTGTGTTTAGTAGGCAATGAGGGTCGGTTGGGACATATGAGTTCAGTAAGGTGTGTATGTAACCAATAAGTTGTGTTCGGGACCAATAATTACCCAATAAGGTGTGTTTAGGGGTATTGAGGGTCAGTTGGAACCAATGAGTCCCAATAAGGTGTGTATATAACCAATAAGTTGTGTTTACGACCAATGATGGCACAAAAAGGTGTGTTTAGGGGCAATGAGGGTCAGTTGGGACCAATGAGTCCCTACTAAGGTGTGTGTATATAACCAATAAGTTGTGTTTAGGATCAATGATGGCCCAATAGGTGTGTGTTTAGGGGCAATGGGGGTTACTTGGGACCAATGAGTCCCTAATAATATGTGTATATAACCAATACGTCGTGTTTAGGACCAATAATGATGGCCCAATTAGGTATGTTTAGGAGGCAATGAGGGTCAGTTGGGACCAATAAGTCCCAATAAGGTGTGTATATAACCAATAAGTTGTGTTCACGACCAATTATGGCCCAAAAAGGCGTGTTTAGGGTGTTGGGACCAATGAGTCCCACTAAGGTGTGTATATAACCAATAAGTTGTACTTAGGACCAATGATGGCCCAATAAGGTGTGTTTAGGGGCAATGAAGGTCAGTTGGGACCAATGAGTTCCAATAAGGTGTGTATATAACCAATAAGTTGTGTTTAGAAACAATGATGGCCCAATAAGGTGTGTTTAGTAGGCAATGAGGGTCGGTTGGGACCAATGAGTCAAGTAAGGTGTGTATATAACCAATAAGTTGTGTTCAGGACCAATAATGGCCCAATAAGGTGTGTTTAGGGGTTTTGAGAGTCAGTTGGGACCAATGAGTTACTATAATGTGTGTTTATATAACCAATAAGTTGGAACATTGAGTTACTATGAGGGTCAGTTGGGACCAATAAGTCCCACTAAGGTGTGTATATAACCAATAAGTTGTACTTAGGACCAATGATGGCCCAATAAGGTGTGTTTAGGGGCAATGGGGGTTACTTGGGACCAATGAGTCCCAATAATGTGTGTATATAACCAATACATCGTATTTAGGACAAATGATGGCCTAATTAGGTATGTTTAGGGGCAATGAGGTTCAGTTGGGACGAATAAGTCCCACTAAGTTGTGTATATGACCAATAAGTTGTGTTCGGGACCAATAATGGCGCAATAAGGTGTGTTTAGGGGTAATTAGGGTCAGTTGGGACCAATGAGTTCCTATAAGGTGTGTTTTTATAACCAATAAGTTGTGTTTAGGACAATAATGATGGACCAATAATGTGTGTTTAGTAGGCAAAGAGGGTCAGTTGGGACCAATGAGTCCCAATAAGGCGTGTATATAACCAATAAGTTGTGTTTAGGACAAATGATGGCCCAATAAGGTATGTTTAGGGGCAATAAGGGTCAGTGGGAACCAATGAGTCCCAATAAGGTGTGTATATAACCAATAAGTTGTGTTTATCACCAATGATGGCCCAATAAGGTGTGCTTAGTAGGCAATGAGAGTCAGTTGGGACCAATGTGTCCCACTAAAGTGTGTATATAACCAATACGTTGTGTTTAAGACCAATGATGGTACAATAAGGTGTGTTTAGGGGCAATGAGGGTTAGTTGGGACCAATGAGTCCTAACAAGGTATGTATATAACCAATAAGTTGTGTTTAGGACAATAATGATGGCCCAATAAGGTGTGTTTAGGGGCAATGAGGGTCAGTTAGGACCAATGAGTCCCTATAAGGTGTGTGTATATAACCAATCAGTTGTGTTTAGGATCAATGATGGCTCAATAAGGTGTGTTTAGGGGCAATGGGGGTTACTTGGCGACCAATGAGTCCCTATAATGTGTGTATATAACCAATACGTCGTGTTTATGACCAATGATGGCCCAATTAGGTATGTTTAAGGGCAATGAGGGTCAGTTAGGACCAATAAGTCCCAATAAGGTGTGTATATAACCAATAAGTTGTGTTTACGACCTATTATAGCCCAAAAAGGTGTTTTTAGTTGGGACTAATAAGTCCCACTAAGGTGTGTATATAACCAATAAGTTGTGTTTAGGACCAATGATGGCCCAATAAGGTGTGTTTAGGGGCAATGAAGGTCAGTTGGGACCAATGAGTTCCAATAAGGTGTGTATATAACTAATAAGTTGTGTTTTGGAACAATGATGGCCCAATAAGGTGTGTTTAGTAGGCAATGAGGGTCGGTTGGGACCAATGAGTCAAGTAAGGTGTGTATATAACCAATAAGTTGTGTTCAGGACCAATAATGGCCCAATAAGGTGTGTTTAGGGGTATTGAGGGTCAGTTGGGACCAATGAGTTACTATAAGGTGTGTTTATATAACCAATAAGTTGTGTTTAGGAGCAATGATGGCCCAATAAGGTGTGTTTAGGGGCTATGAAGGCTAGTTGGGACCACTAAGTCCCACTAAGTTGTGTATATAACCAATACGTTGTGTTTAGGATCAATGATGGCCTAATAAGGTGTGTTTATGGGCAATGGGGGTTACTTGGGACCAATGAGTCCCAATAATGTGTGTATATAACCAATACGTCGTGTTTAGGACAAATGATGGCTTAATTAGGTATGTTTAGGGGCAATGATGGTCAGTTGGGACCAATAAGTCCCACTAAGTTGGGTATATAACCAATACATTGTGTTTAGGACCAATAATGGCAAAATAAGGTGTGTTTAGGGGCAATAAGGGTCAGTTGGGACCAATGAGTCCTAATAATTAAGGTGTGTATATAACCAATAAGTTGTGTTTAGGAACAATGATGGCCTAATAAGATGTGTTTAGTAGGCAATGAGGGTCGGTTGGGACCTATGAGTTCATTAAGGTGTGTATATAACCAATAAGTTGTGTTCAGGACCAATAATGGCGCAATAAGGTGTGTTTAGGGGTATTGAGGGTCAGTTGGGACCAATGAGTTCCTATAAGGTGTGTTTTTATAACCAATAAGTTGTGTTTAGGATAATAATGATGGACCAATAATGTGTGTTAAGTAGGCAAAGAGGGTAAGTTGGGACCAATGAGTCCTAATAAGGTGTGTATATAACCAATAAGTTATGTTTAGGACAAATAATGGCCTAATAAGGTGTGTTTAGGGGCAATAAGGGTCAGTTGGAACCAATGAGTCCCAATAAGGTGTGTATATGACCAATAAGTTGTGTTTAGGAACAATGATGGCCCAATAAGGTGTGTTTAGTAGGCAATGAGGGTCGGTTGGGACATATGAGTTCAGTAAGGTGTGTATGTAACCAATAAGTTGTGTTCGGGGACCAATAATGGCCCAATAAGGTGTGTTTAGGGTATTGAGGGTCAGTTGGAACCAATGAGTCCCAATAAGGTGTGTATATAACCAATAAGTTGTGTTTACGACCAATGATGGCCCAATAAGGTGTGTTTAGTAGGCAATGAGGGTCAGTTGGGACCAATGTGTCCCACTAAGGTGTGTATATAACCAATACGTTGTGTTTAGGACCAATCATGGCACAATAATGTGTGTTTAGGGGCAATGGGGTTAGTTGGGACCAATGAGTCCTAATAAGGTATGTATATAACCAATAAGTTGTGTTTAGGACAATAATGATGGCCCAATAAGGTGTGTTTAGTAGGCAAAGAGGGTTGGTTGGGACTAATAAGTCCCAGTAAGGTGTGTATGTAACCAATAAGTTGTGTTTAGGACCAATGATGGCACAAAAAGGTGTGTTTAGGGGCAATGAGGGTCAGTTGGGACCAATGAGTCCCTATAAGGTGTGTGTATATAACCAATAAGTTGTGTTTAGGATCAATGATGGCCTAATAAGGTGTGTTTAGGGGCAATGGGGGTTACTTGGGACCAATGAGTCCATATAATGTGTGTATATAACCAATACGTCGTGTTTAGGACCAATAATGGCCCAATTAGGCATGTTTAGGGGCAATGAGGGTCAGTTGGGACCAATAAGTCCCAATAAGGTGTGTATATAACCAATAAGTTGTGTTCACGACCAATTATGGCCCAAAAAGGCGTGTTTAGTTGGGACCAATGAGTCCTACTAAGGTGTGTATATAACCAATAAGTTGTGCTTAGGACCAATGATGGCCCAATAAGGTGTGTTTAGGGGCAATGAAGGTCAGTTGGGACCAATGAGTTCCAATAAGGTGTATATATTACCAATAAGTTGTGTTTAGGAACAATGATGGCCCAATAAGGTGTGTTTAGTAGGCAATGAGGGTCGGTTGGGACCTATGAGTCAAGTAAGGTGTGTATATAACCAATAAGTTGTGTTCAGGACCAATAATGGCCCAATAAGGTGTGTTTAGGGGTTTTGAGAGTCAGTTGGGACCAATGAGTTACTATAAGGTGTGTTTATATAACCAATAAGTTGTGTTTAGGAGCAATGATGGCCCAATAAGGTGTGTTTAGGGGCTATGAGGGTCAGTTGGGACCAATAAGTCCCACTAAGTTGTGTATATAACCAATACGTTGTGTTTAGGATCAGAGATGGCCCAATAAGGTGTGTTTAGGGGCTATGGGGTTACTTAGGACCAATGAGTCCCAATAAGGTGTGTTTAGGGGTTTTGAGAGTCAGTTGGGACCAATGAGTTACTATAAGGTGTGTTTATATAACCAATAAGTTGTGTTTAGGAGCAATGATGGCCCAATAAGGTGTGTTTAGGGGCTATGAGGTTCAGTTGGGACCAATAAGTCCCACTAAGTTGTGTATATAACCAATACATTGTGTTTAGGACCAATGATGGCAAAATAAGGTGTGTTTAGGGGCAATGAGGGTTAGTTGGGACCAATGAGTCCTAATAAGGTTTGTATATAACCAATAAGTTGTGTTTAGGAACAATGATGGCCTAATAAGGTGTGTTTAGTAGGCAATGAGAGTCGGTTGGGACCTATGAGTTCAGTAAGGTGTGTATATAACCAGTAAGTTGTGTTCAGGACCAATAATGGCGCAATAAGGTGTGTTTAGGGGTAATTAGGGTCAGTTGGGACCAATGAGTTCCTATAAGGTGTGTTTATATAACCAATAAGTTGTGTTTAGGACAATAATGATGGACCAATAATGTGTGTTTAGTAGGCAAAGAGGGTCAGTTGGAACCAATGAGTCCCAATAAGGTGTGTATATAACCAATAAGTTGTGTTTATGACCAATGATGGCCCAATAAGGTGTGCTTAGTAGGCAATGAGAGTCAGTTGGGACCAAGGTGTCTCACTAAGGTGTGTATATAACCAATACGTTGTGTTTAAGACCAATGATGGCACAATAAGGTGTGTTTAGGGGCAATGAGGGTTAGTTGGGACCAATGAGTCCTAATAAGGTATGTATATAACCAATAAGTTGTGTTTAGGACAATAATGATGGCCCAATAAGGTGTGTTTAGTAGGCAAAGAGGGTTGGTTGGGACTAATAAGTCCCAGTAAGGTGTGTATATAACCAATAAGTTGTGTTTAGGACCAATGATGGCACAAAAAGGTGTGTTTAGGGGCAATGAGAGTCAGTTGGGACCAATGAGTCCCTATAAGGTGTGTGTATATAACCTATAAGTTGTGTTTAGGATCAATGATAGCTCAATAAGGTGTGTTTAGGGGCAATGGGGGTTACTTAGGACCAATGAGTCCCTATAATGTGTGTATATAACCAATACGTCGTGTTTAGGACCAATGATGGCCCAATTAGGTATGTTTAGTGGCAATGAGGGTCAGTTGGGACCAATAAGTCCCAATAAGGTGTGTATATAACCAATAAGTTGTGTTTACGACCTATTATAGCCCAAAAAGGTGTGTTTAGTTGGGACTAATGAGTCCCACTAAGGTGTGTATATAACCAATAAGTTGTGTTTAGGACCAATGATGGCCTAATAAGGTGTGTTTAGGGGCAATGAAGGTCAGTTGGGACCAATGAGTTCCAATAAGGTGTGTATATAACCAATAAGTTGTGTTTACGAACAATGATGGCCCAATAAGGTGTGTTTAGTAGGCAATGAGGGTCGGTTGGGACCAATGAGTCAAGTAAGGTGTGTATATAACCAATAAGTTGTGTTCAGGACCAATAATGGCCCAATAAGGTGTGTTTAGGGGTATTGAGGGTCAGTTGGGACCAATGAGTTACTATAAGGTGTGTTTATATAACCAATAAGTTGTGTTTAGTAGCAATGATGGCCCAATAAGGTGTGTTTAGGGGCTATGAAGGTTAGTTGGGACCAATAAGTCCCACTAAGTTGTGTATATAACCAATACGTTGTGTTTAGGATCAATGATTGGCTAATAAGGTGTGTTTAGGGGCAATGAGGGTTAGTTGGGACCAATGTGTCCTAATAAGGTATGTATATAACCAATAAGTTGTGTTTAGGACAATAATGATGGCCCAATAAGGTGTGTTTAGTAGGCATAGAGGGTTGGTTGGGACTAATATGTCCCAGTAAGGTGTGTATATAACCAATAAGTTGTGTTTAGGACCAATGATGGCACAAAAAGGTGTGATTAGGGGCAATGAGGGTCAGTTGGGACCAATGAGTCCCTATAAGGTGTGTGTATATAACCAATAAGTTGTGTTTAGGATCAATGATGGCCTAATAAGGTGTGTTTAGGAGCAATGGGGGTTACTTGGGACCAATGAGTCCCTATAATGTGTGTATATAACCAATACGTCGTGTTTAGGACCAATGATGGCCCAATTAGGTATGTTTAAGGGCAATGAGGGTCAGTTGGGACCAATAAGTCCTAATAAGGTGTGTATATAACCAATAAGTTGTGTTCACGACCAATTATGGCCCAATAAGGTGTGTTTAGTTGGGACCAATGAGTCCTACTAAGGTGTGTATATAACCAATAAGTTGTGCTTAGGACCAATGATGGCCCATTAAGGTGTGTTTAGGGGCAATGAAGGTCAGTTGGGAACAATGAGTTCCAATAAGGGGTATATATAACCAATAAGTTGTGTTTAGGAACAATGATGGCCCAATAAGGTGTGTTTAGTAGGCAATGAGGGTCGGTTGGGACCAATGAGTCAAGTAAGGTGTGTATATAACCAATAAGTTGTGTTCAGGACCAATATTGGCCCAATAAGGTGTGTTTAGGGGTTTTGAGAGTCAGTTGGGACCAATGAGTTACTATAAGGTGTGTTTATATAACCAATAAGTTGTGTTTAGGAGCAATGATGGCCCAATAAGGTGTGTTTAGGGGCTATGAGGGTCAGTTGGGACCAATAAGTCCCACTAAGTTGTGTATATAACCAATACGTTGTGTTTAGGATCAGAGATGGCCAATAAGGTGTGTTTAGGGGCTATGGGGGTTACTTGGGACCAATGAGTCCCAATAATGTGTGTATATAACTAATACGTCGTATTTAGGACAAATGATGGCCTAATTAGGTATGTTTAGGGGCAATGAGGTTCAGTTGGGACCAATAAGTCCCACTAAGTTGTGTATATAACCAATACATTGTGTTTAGGACCAATGATGGCAAAATAAGGTGTGTTTAGGGGCAATGAGGGTTAGTTGGGACCAATGAGCCCTAATAAGGTGTGTATATAACCAATAAGTTGTGTTTAGGAACAATGATGGCCTAATAAGGTGTGTTTAGTAGGCAATGAGGGTCGGTTGGGACCTATGAGTTCAGTAAGGTGTGTATATAAGCAAAAAGTTGTGTTCAGGACCAATAATGGCCCAATAAGGTGTGTTTAGGGGTATTGAGGGTCAGTTGGGACCAATGAGTTACTATAAGGTGTGTTTATATAACCAATAAGTTGTGTTTAGGAGCAATGATGGCCCAATAAGTTGTGTTTAGGGGCTATGAAGGTTAGTTGGGACCAATAAGTCCCACTAAGTTGTGTATATAACCAATACATTGTGTTTAGGATCAATGATTGGCTAATAAGGTGTGTTTAGGGGCAATGAGTGTTAGTTGGGACCAATGTGTCCTAATAAGGTATGTATATAACCAATAAGTTGTGTTTAGGACAATAATGATGGCCCAATAAGGTGTATTTAGTAGGCAAAGAGGGTTGGTTGGGACTAATAAGTCCCAGTAAGGTGTGTATATAACCAATAAGTTGTGTTTAGGACCAATGATGGCACAAAAAGGTGTGTTTAGGGGCAATGAGGGTCAGTTGGGACCAATGAGTCCCTATAAGGTGTGTGTATATAACCAATAAGTTGTGTTTAGGATCAATGTTGGCCTACTAAGGTGTGTTTAGGGGCAATGGGGTTACTTGGGACCAATGAGTCCCTATAATGTGTGTATATTACGAATACGTCGTGTTTAGGACCAATGATGGCCCAATTAGGTATGTTTAGGGGCAATGAGGGTCAGTTGGGACCAATAAGTCCCAATAAGGTGTGTATATAAGCAATAAGTTGTGTTCACGGCCAATTATGGCCCAAAAAGGCGTGTTTAGTTGGGACCAATGAGTCCTACTAAGGTGTGTATATAACCAATAAGTTGTGCTTAGGACCAATGATGGCCCAATAAGGTGTGTTTAGGGGCAATGAAGGTCAGTTGGGACCAATGAGTTCCAATAAGGTGTATATATAACCAATAAGTTGTGTTTAGGAACAATGATGGCCCAATAAGGTGTGTTTAGTAGGCAATGAGGGTCGGTTGGGACCAATGAGTCAAGTAAGGTGTGTATATAACCAATAAGTTGTGTTCAGGACCAATAATGGCCCAATAAGGTGTGTTTAGGGGTTTTGAGAGTCAGTTGGGACCAATGAGTTACTATAAGGTGTGTTTATATAACCAATAAGTTGTGTTTAGGAGCAATGATGGCCCAATAAGGTGTGTTTAGGGGCTATGAGGGTCAGTTGAGACCAATGAGTCAAGTAAGGTGTGTATATAACCAATAAGTTGTGTTTAGGAACAATGATGGCCCAATAAGGTGTGTTTAGTAGGCAATGAGGGTTGGTTGGGACCAATGAGTCAAGTAAGCTGTGTATATAACCAATAAGTTGCATTCAGGACCAATAATGGCCTAATAAGGTGTGTTTAGGGGTATTGAGGGTCAGTTGGGACCAAAGAGTTACTATAAGTTGTGTTTATATAACCAATAAGTTGTGTTTAGGAGCAATGATAGCCCAATAAGGTGTGTTTAGGGGCTATGAGGGTCAGTTGGGACCAATAAGTCCCACTAAGTTGTGTATATAACCAATACGTTGTGTTTAGGATCAGAGATGGCCCAATAAGGTGTGTTTAGGAGCAATGGGGGTTACTTGGGACCAATGAGTCCCAATAATGTGTGTATATAACCAATACGTCGTGTTTAGGACAAATCATGGCCTAATTAGGTATGTTTAGGGGCAATGAGGGTCAGTTGGGACCAATAAGTCACACTAAGTTGTGTATATAACCAATACATTGTGTTTAGGACCAATGATGGCAAAATAAGGTGTGTTTAGGGGCAATGAGGGTCAGTTGGGACCAATAAGTCCCAATAAGGTGTGTATATAACCAATAAGTTGTGTTCACGACCAATTATGGCCCAAAAAGGTGTGTTTAGTTGGGACCAATGAGTCTTACAAAGGTGTGTATATAACCAATAAGTTGTGTTTAGGACCAATGATGGCCCAATAAGGTGTGTTTAGGGGCAATGAAGGCCAGTTGGGACCAATGAGTTCCAATAAGGTGTGTATATAACCAATAAGTTGTGTTTAGGAACAATGATGGCCCAATAAGGTGTATTTAGTAGGCAATGAGGGTCGGTTGGGACCAATGAGTCAAGTAAGGTGTGTATATAACCAATAAGTTGTGTTCAGGACCAATAATGGCCCAATAAGGTGTGTTTAGGGGTATTGAGGGTCAATTGGGACCAATGAGTTACTATAAGGTGTGTTTATATACCCAGTAAGTTGTGTTTAGGAGCAATGATGGCCCAATAAGGTGTGTTTAGGGGCTATGAGGGTCAGTTGGGACCAATAAGTCCCACTAAGTTGTGTATATAACCAATACGTTGTCTTTAGGATCAATGATGGCCCAATAAGGTGTGTTTAGGGGCAATGGGGGTTACTTGGGACCAATGAGTCCCAATAATGTGTGTATATAACCAATACGCCGTGTTTAGGACAAATGATGGCCTAATTAGGTATGTTTAGGGACAATGAGGGTCAGTTGGGACCAATAAGTCTCACTAAGTTGTGTATATAACCAATACATTGTGTTTAGGACCAGTGATGGCAAAATAAGGTGTGTTTAGTAGGTAATGAGGGTCGGTTGGGACCTATGAGTTCAGTAAGGTGTGTATATAACCAATAAGTTGTGTTCAGGACCAATAATGGCGCAATAAGGTGTGTTTAGGGGTAATTAGGGCCAGTTGGGACCAATGAGTTCCTATAAGGTGTGTTTATATAACCAATAAGTTGTGTTTAGGACAATAATGATGGACCAATAATGTGTGTTTAGTAGCCAATGAGAGTCAGTTGGGACCAATGTGTCCCACTAAGGTGTGTATATAACCAATACGTTGTGTTTAAGACCAATGATGGCACAATAAGGTGTGTTTAGGGGCAATGAGGGTTAGTTGGGACCAATGAGTCCTAATATGGTATGTATATAACCAATAAGTTGTGTTTAGGACAATAATGATGGCCCAATAAGGTGTGTTTAGTAGGCAAAGAGGGTTGGTTGGGACTAATAAGTCCCAGTAAGGTGTGTATATAACCAATAAGTTGTGTTTAGGACCAATGATGGCACAAAAAGGTGTGTTTAGGGGCAATAAGGGTCAGTTGGGACCAATGAGTCCCTATAAGGTGTGTGTATATAACCAATAAGTTGTGTTTAGGATCAATGATGGCCCAATAAGGTGTGTTTAGGGGCAATGGGGGTTATTTGGGACCAATGAGTCCCTATAATGTGTATATATAACCAATACGTCGTGTTTAGGACCAATGATGGCCCAATTAGGTATGTTTAGGGGCAATGAGGGTCAGTTGGGACCAATAAGTCCCAATAAGGTGTGTATATAACCAATAAGTTGTGTTCGCGACCAATTATGGCCCAAAAAGGTGTGTTTAGTTGGGACCAATGAGTCCTACTAAGGTGTGTATATAACCAATAAGTTGTGTTTAGGACCAATGATGGCCCAATAAGGTGTGTTTAGGGGCAATGAAGGCCAGTTGGGACCAATGAGTTCCAATAAGGTGTAAATATAACCAATAAGATGTGTTTAGGAACAATGATGGCCCAATAAGGTGTATTTAGTAGGCAATGAGGGTCGGTTGGGACCAATGAGTCAAGTAAGGTGTGTATATAACCAATAAGTTGTGTTCAGGACCAATGATGGCCCAATAAGGTGTGTTTAGGGGTATTGAGCGTCAATTGGGACCAATGACTTACTATAAGGTGTGTTTATATACCCAATAAGTTGTGTTTAGGAGCAATGATGGCCTAATAAGGTGTGTTTAGGGGCTATGAGGGTCAGTTGGGACCAATAAGTCCCACTAAGTTGTGTATATAACCTATACGCTGTGTTTAGGATCAATGATGGCCCAATAAGGTGTGTTTAGGGGCAATGGGGGTTACTTGGGACCAATGAGTCCCAATAATGTGTGTATATAACCAATACGTCGTGTTTAGGACAAATGATGGCCTAATTAGGTATGTTTAGGGACAATGAGGGTCAGTTGGGACCAATAAGTCTCACTAAGTTGTGTATATAACCAATACATTGTGTTTAGGACCAATGATGGCAAAATAAGGTGTGTTTAGTAGGCAATGAGGGTCGGTTGGGACCTATGAGTTCAGTAAGGCGTGTATATAACCAATAAGTTGTGTTCAGGACCAATAATGGCGCAATAAGGTGTGTTTAGGGGTAATTAGGGTCAGTTGGGACCAATGAGTTCCTATAAGGTGTGTTTATATAACAAATAAGTTGTGTTTAGGACAATAATGATGGACCAATAATGTGTGTTTAGTAGGCAATGAGAGTCAGTTGGGACCAATGTGTCCCACTAAGGTGTGTATATAACCAATACGTTGTGTTTAAGACCAATGATGGCACAATAAGGTGTGTTTAGGGGCAAAGAGGGTTATTTGGGACCAATGAGTCCTAATATGGTATGTATATAACCAATAAGTTGTGTTTAGGACAATAATGATGGCCCAATAAGGTGTGTTTAGTAGGCAAAGAGGGTTGGTTGGGACTAATAAGTCCCAGTAAGGTGTGTATATAACCAATAAGTTGTGTTTAGGACCAATGATGGCACAAAAATGTGTGTTTAGGGGCAATAAGGGTCAG
>JBCNJP010000007.1:249061-278661 GCA_039602395.1 Deinandra increscens subsp. villosa
CAATGAAGGCCATTTGGGACCAATGAGTTCCAATAAGGTGTAAATATAACCAATAAGATGTGTTTAGGAACAATGATGGCCCAATAAGGTGTATTTAGTAGGCAATGAGGGTCGGTTGGGACCAATGAGTCAAGTAAGGTATGTATATAACCAATAAGTTGTGTTCAGGACCACTAATGGCCCAATAAGGTGTGTTTAGGGGTATTGAGGGTCAATTGGGACCAATGAGTTACTATAAGGTGTGTTTATATACCCAATAAGTTGTGTTTAGGAGCAATGATGGCCTAATAAGGTGTGTTTAGGGGATATGAGGGTCAGTTGGGACCAATAAGTCCCACTAAGTTGTATATATAACCTATACGCTGTTTTTAGGATCAATGATGGCCCAATAAGGTGTGTTTAGGGGCAATGGGGGTTACTTGGGACCAATGAGTCCCAATAATGTGTGTAAATAACCAATACGTCGTGTTTAGGACAAATGATGGCCTAATTAGGTATGTTTTGGGACAATGAGGGTCAGTTGGGACCAATAAGTCTCACTAAGTTGTGTATATAACCAATACATTGTGTTTAGGACCAATGATGGCAAAATAAGGTGTGTTTAGTAGGCAATGAGGGTCGGTTGGGACCTATGAGTTCAGTAAGGTGTGTATATAACCAATAAGTTGTGTTCAGGACCAATAAATGGCGCAATAAGGTGTGTTTAGGGGTAATTAGGGTCAGTTGGGACCAATGAGTTCCTATAAGGTGTGTTTATATAACCAATAAGTTGTGTTTAGGACAATAATGATGGACCAATAATGTGTGTTTAGTAGGCAATGAGAGTCAGTTCGGACCAATGTGTCCCACTAAGGTGTGTATATAACCAATACGTTGTGTTTAAGACCAATGATGGCACAATAAGGTGTGTTTAGGGGCAATGAGGGTTATTTGGGACCAATGAGTCCTAATATGGTATGTATATAACCAATAAGTTGTGTTTAGGACAATAATGATTGCCCAATAAGGTGTGTTTAGTAGGCAAAGAGGGTTGGTTGGGACTAATAAGTCCCAGTAAGGTGTGTATATAACCAATAAGTTGTGTTTAGGACCAATGATGGCACAAAAAGGTGTGTTTAGGGGCAATAAGGGTCACTTGGGACCAATGAGTCCCTATAAGGTGTGTGTATATAACCAATAAGTTGTGTTTAGGATCAATGATGGCCCAATAAGGTGTGTTTAGGGGCAATGGGGGTTATTTGGGACCAATGAGTCCCTATAATGTGTGTATATAACCAATACGTCGTGTTTAGGACCAATGATGGCCCAATTAGGTATGTTTAGGGGCAATGAGGGTCAGTTGGGACCAATAAGTCCCAATAAGGTGTGTATATAACCAATAAGTTGTATTCACGACCAATTATGGCCCAAAAAGGTGTGTTTAGTTGGGACCAATGAGTCCTACTAAGGTGTGTATATAACCAATAAGTTGTGTTTAGGACCAATGATGGCCCAATAAGGTGTGTTTAGGGGCAATGAAGGCCATTTGGGACCAATGAGTTCCAATAAGGTGTAAATATAACCAATAAGATGTGTTTAGGAACAATGATGGCCCAATAAGGTGTATTTAGTAGGCAATGAGGGTCGGTTGGGACCAATGAGTCAAGTAAGGTATGTATATAACCAATAAGTTGTGTTCAGGACCACTAATGGCCCAATAAGGTGTGTTTAGGGGTATTGAGGGTCAATTAGGACCAATGAGTTACTATAAGGTGTGTTTATATACCCAATAAGTTGTGTTTAGGAGCAATGATGGCCTAATAAGGTGTGTTTAGGGGATATGAGGGTCAGTTGGGACCAATAAGTCCCACTAAGTTGTATATATAACCTATACGCTGTTTTTAGGATCAATGATGGCCCAATAAGGTGTGTTTAGGGGCAATGGGGGTTACTTGGGACCAATGAGTCCCAATAATGTGTGTAAATAACCAATACGTCGTGTTTAGGACAAATGATGGCCTAATTAGGTATGTTTTGGGACAATGAGGGTCAGTTGGGACCAATAAGTCTCACTAAGTTGTGTATATAACCAATACATTGTGTTTAGGACCAATGATGGCAAAATAAGGTGTGTTTAGTAGGCAATGAGGGTCGGTTGGGACCTATGAGTTCAGTAAGGTGTGTATATAACCAATAAGTTGTGTTCAGGACCAATAAATGGCGCAATAAGGTGTGTTTAGGGGTAATTAGGGTCAGTTGGGACCAATGAGTTCCTATAAGGTGTGTTTATATAACCAATAAGTTGTGTTTAGGACAATAATGATGGACCAATAATGTGTGTTTAGTAGGCAATGAGAGTCAGTTCGGACCAATGTGTCCCACTAAGGTGTGTATATAACCAATACGTTGTGTTTAAGACCAATGATGGCACAATAAGGTGTGTTTAGGGGCAATGAGGGTTATTTGGGACCAATGAGTCCTAATATGGTATGTATATAACCAATAAGTTGTGTTTAGGACAATAATGATTGCCCAATAAGGTGTGTTTAGTAGGCAAAGAGGGTTGGTTGGGACTAATAAGTCCCAGTAAGGTGTGTATATAACCAATAAGTTGTGTTTAGGACCAATGATGGCACAAAAAGGTGTGTTTAGGGGCAATAAGGGTCACTTGGGACCAATGAGTCCCTATAAGGTGTGTGTATATAACCAATAAGTTGTGTTTAGGATCTATGATGGCACAATAAGGTGTGTTTAGGGGCAATGGGGGTTATTTGGGACCAATGAGTCCCTATAATGTGTGTATATAACCAATACGTCGTGTTTAGGACCAATGATGGCCCAATTAGGTATGTTTAGGGGCAATGAGGGTCAGTTGGGACCAATAAGTCCCAATAAGGTGTGTATATAACCAATAAGTTGTGTTCACGACCAATTATGGGCCAAAAAGGTGAGTTTAGTTGGGACCAATGAGTCCTACTAAGGTGTGTATATAACCAATAAGTTGTGTTTAGGACCAATGATGGCCCAATAAGGTGTGTTTAGGGGCAATGAAGGCCATTTGGGACCAATGAGTTCCAATAAGGTGTAAATATAACCAATAAGATGTGTTTAGGAACAATGATGGCCCAATAAGGTGTATTTAGTAGGCAATGAGGGTCGGTTGGGACCAATGAGTCAAGTAAGGTATGTATATAACCAATAAGTTGTGTTCAGGACCACTAATGGCCCAATAAGGTGTGTTTAGGGGTATTGAGGGTCAATTGGGACCAATGAGTTACTATAAGGTGTGTTTATATACCCAATAAGTTGTGTTTAGGAGCAATGATGGCCTAATAAGGTGTGTTTAGGGGATATGAGGGTCAGTTGGGACCAATAAGTCCCACTAAGTTGTATATATAACCTATACGCTGTTTTTAGGATCAATGATGGCCCAATAAGGTGTGTTTAGGGGCAATGGGGGTTACTTGGGACCAATGAGTCCCAATAATGTGTGTAAATAACCAATACGTCGTGTTTAGGACAAATGATGGCCTAATTAGGTATGTTTTGGGACAATGAGGGTCAGTTGGGACCAATAAGTCTCACTAAGTTGTGTATATAACCAATACATTGTGTTTAGGACCAATGATGGCAAAATAAGGTGTGTTTAGTAGGCAATGAGGGTCGGTTGGGACCTATGAGTTCAGTAAGGTGTGTATATAACCAATAAGTTGTGTTCAGGACCAATAAATGGCGCAATAAGGTGTGTTTAGGGGTAATTAGGGTCAGTTGGGACCAATGAGTTCCTATAAGGTGTGTTTATATAACCAATAAGTTGTGTTTAGGACAATAATGATGGACCAATAATGTGTGTTTAGTAGGCAATGAGAGTCAGTTCGGACCAATGTGTCCCACTAAGGTGTGTATATAACCAATACATTGTGTTTAAGACCAATGATGGCACAATAAGGTGTGTTTAGGGGCAATGAGGGTTATTTGGGACCAATGAGTCCTAATATGGTATGTATATAACCAATAAGTTGTGTTTAGGACAATAATGATTGCCCAATAAGGTGTGTTTAGTAGGCAAAGAGGGTTGGTTGGGACTAATAAGTCCCAGTAAGGTGTGTATATAACCAATAAGTTGTGTTTAGGACCAATGATGGCACAAAAAGGTGTGTTTAGGGGCAATAAGGGTCACTTGGGACCAATGAGTCCCTATAAGGTGTGTGTATATAACCAATAAGTTGTGTTTAGGATCTATGATGGCACAATAAGGTGTGTTTAGGGGCAATGGGGGTTATTTGGGACCAATGAGTCCCTATAATGTGTGTATATAACCAATACGTCGTGTTTAGGACCAATGATGGCCCAATTAGGTATGTTTAGGGGCAATGAGGGTCAGTTGGGACCAATAAGTCCCAATAAGGTGTGTATATAACCAATAAGTTGTGTTCACGACCAATTATGGGCCAAAAAGGTGAGTTTAGTTGGGACCAATGAGTCCTACTAAGGTGTGTATATAACCAATAAGTTGTGTTTAGGACCAATGATGGCCCAATAAGGTGTGTTTAGGGGCAATGAAGGCCAGTTGGGACCAATGAGTTCCAATAAGGTGTGTATATAACCAATAAGTTGTGTTTAGGAACAATAATGGCCCAATAAGGTGTATTTAGTAGGCAATGAGGGTCGGTTGGGACCAATGAGTCAAGTAAGGTGTGTATATAACCAATAAGTTGTGTTCAGGACCAATAATGGCCCAATAAGGTGTGTTTAGGGGTATTAAGGGTCAATTGGGACCAATGAGTTACTATAAGGTGTGTTTATATACCCAATAAGTTGTGTTTAGGAGCAATGATGGCCCAATAAGGTGTGTTTAGGGGCTATGAGGGTCAGTTGGGACCAATAAGTCCCACTAAGTTGTGTATATAACCAATACGTTATGTTTAGGATCAATGATGGCCCAATAAGGTGTGTTTAGGGGCAATGGGGGTTACTTGGGACCAATGAGTCCCAATAATGTGTGTATATAACCAATACGTCGTGTTTAGGACAAATGATGGCCTAATTAGGTATGTTTAGGGACAATGAGGGTCAGTTGGGACCAATAAGTCCCACTAAGTTGTGTATATAACCAATACATTGTGTTTAGGACCAATGATGGCAAAATAAGGTGTGTTTAGGGGCAATGAGGGTCAGTTGGGACCAATGAGTCCTAATAAGGTGTGTATATATAACCAATAAGTTGTGTTTAGGAACAATGATGGCCCAATAAGGTGTGTTTAGTAGGCAATGAGGGTCGGTTGGGACATATGAGTTCAGTAAGGTGTGTATGTAACCAATAAGTTGTGTTCGGGACCAATAATTACCCAATAAGGTGTGTTTAGGGGTATTGAGGGTCAGTTGGAACCAATGAGTCCCAATAAGGTGTGTATATAACCAATAAGTTGTGTTTACGACCAATGATGGCCCAATAAGGTGTGTTTAGTAGGCAAAGAGGGTCAGTTGGGACCAATGTGTCCCACTAAATTGTATATATAACCAATACGTTGTGTTTAGGACCAATGATGGCACAATAATGTGTGTTTAGGGGCAATGGGGTTAGTTGGGACCAATGAGTCCTAATAAGGTATGTATATAACCAATAAGTTGTGTTTAGGACAATAATGATGGCCCAATAAGGTGTGTTTAGTAGGCAAAGAGGGTTGGTTGGGACTAATAAGTCCCAGTAAGGTGTGTATATAACCAATAAGTTGTGTTTAGGACCAATGATGGCACAAAAAGGTGTGTTTAGGGGCAATGAGGGTCAGTTGGGACCAATGAGTCCCTATAAGGTGTGTGTATATAACCAATAAGTTGTGTTTAGGATCAATGATTGTCAGGACCGATTTTACGTCAAGAATCCCGATCTTGAGCAAGAACGAAGGTGAGATTGAGAGGAGACGGGATGGAGAGAATCAAAGATAATAAATGACAAGAAATAATAAAATCAAACGATTCATTGATTATTGTTGAATGATTACAACGAACCGAATGATTACAAACTCGTCATAGGAAATCCATGGTCACATTGGGTTGAGCTCAAACCCAATGTGTGACTCTCTCTCTAAAAGTGATAGCTCACATCACTTATTATTCATGCATTATTCATCATCTATCTAATGAGGCTATCCCTTCCTATTTATAGAGACCCCATGTGCTCACTAGCCCACTAACTAGCTAACACACATACAAATGAGCAAATACAAATAAACAAATGACATAATTATTATTAATTAAATCAAAGATGATTTAATCAATATGAAGCTTGACTCGCTCGAACCGATCTTCCGTTGACTTTTACGTTGACCGTTGACCCGAACGGTTGACTTTTCGAGAAAACGTCTTCGGTCCAAACTTGCAAGCCTCGAGCATCACAACCCGCGTCTCTGAATCAAATCACAATGGATTCTTCAACCGAATTATTCGAGAATAGATTTGATGGCGTCAGTCATACTTATTAAAAGTTCCAACAATTCCCCCTTGACTGACGCTTTCAAATCTGTCATACTGGTGAAGAACCGCTCTGTCGTGCATCTTCAAAGAATAACTGATAAACCGGAATATTTCTGTTGTAAAGGTTCCCCCTTTGAATAAGCATCTTCTGTTCTTGTTGCTCCAATTGAGATCCAAGTGCTGCAGTTCACTCGGTTCACACGGTCGGGTACAATACTAAGAATGCTGAACGTTGGAGTCAAAATCACAACAAATCGAATCAGATAAACCAATCAAACACTGAAAATGCTCCAACTTCAGATAATCGACCCGATAATCCAAATCCATAGAAGTTCCCCCTTTTCTCTAGATCCCTCTGTAAACATCCGATGCGGAAGCGGAAAATCAGATGCAGAGAGTGGAACCGTTCCGCTCAGTTCCGAAGAGAAATCGGTACTAAAATCCTGAAATCGGACAATCTTGCGAAAAACCGGAAGCCGGGTGCTGACAGTTGTGAATGATCCATAAATACTGAACTTGTTCCGCGTGACTGGGTTGGATGCGAAAATAATGTCAAATTGGTGAAAAACTGAGATCCCGAGCGTAAACGAGAAATTTATTCATAACCGGAGTCTTCGTAATTTTTGGTGAAGAAAATCGAGCTCGGAAAAATATTCCGTGAAGAATTCTGAGTCAAACGGTGCAATTTGGAATGAATCTGTGAAAGCCGTTAAATTTTATTCAAGTAACGGGCCTTCCGTTAGAGATTTAACGGAATATTCCAATATTTAACTGAGATTCCAGTTAATTCGGTTAGATGACATCAGCGCTGCATCAGCTAAACAACTTGAAGTGAGACATAACGAAACAGTCACAAACTTAACCGAGAAGCGAAACCAGTCCGTCAGTGGTCGTTAGCTAACGTGGTCTTGACGTCAACAAAAACTAGAAACCCGGTCGAAATAAACGGAATAAATCCACGGCTAATAAAATTTTCAGAATTTCGTTCGGGCGTCATCTCGTAAGTCTCGTTGAGAAACTGATAAGAAAATACCCGTTTTGACGAAATATGCTGAAAAATAAATTAGTGGTAAAAAATCTCTTGAGAAAGCACAATCCATGTGCTAATTAATGAACCAATCGGATTTCTCCTTCACATGACCAAAATCCGTGTGATCCTTAATTAGCCAATTAGATTTCACCATGGAAAACTCATCAACGGCTGAAAAACAATTGATCCAGCAGCCAATATTTGCGATCCGTGGGAATGGCACAACAACCAATCACAGCGCTGCAGCTACAAAGCCTTTAATGGCTGACTTTCTAGAGACTGGGACCCACGAGGGTTTTGCAAGCCAATCAGGAGCGAGCAGGGACTTGGCCTCAACGGCTCCTTTTTAGCCTGGGTCCCACACACCTTATTTCCTCCAATCACATTTCGACAGCCAAAGATCATTCAACGGATTGTTTTATTCAGCTGGGCCCCATGCGCATTGCCATTCAGCCAATCACGCCACAAGCTTCCAACGTAAACTTTGACAAATGGGACCCACGCTGCTCCCTTGCACCAATCAGCTTTCGACAGAAAGAAAATGGAATGTGGGGTTTGACGGAAAATGGGAGAGAACATTCTCTGTCCTCCAATTGAAACCATCCACATCGTCATGTGTCATCCTCAATCTCAAAAACCCTAGATGATCGGGAATCCCACCGGAAAAACGAGGAACACGCCGGAAAACCGTAAAGTGTCCATAACTCCCATAATACTTGACGAAAATCATCAAATCTTATACCGTTGGACTCGTGATCTCATCCTCTACGATCCTAGACGAACAAAAACCTCTGAAAATTATTTGAACGTAGACCCAGATGTTGAGTTCAGTCGAGATCGCCAAGGTAAGTTTAGATCTCCAAGGCCATTCGAGATCGCTAAGGTTTATTTGAGATCGCCAAGGGGGATTCGAGGTCGCCAAGAGCAAAAACGAAATCGCCAAGTCGAGATCGCCATGAACAGTTCCAGATCGCCAAGACAATCTTCAAGCTCACCTGAGATCGCCAAGTACATCTTCAAGAGTACACGAGGTCGCCAAGAACATCTTCAAGCACCTGTGAAATCGCCAAGGCAATCTTCATAAAAAATGAAGAACACCAAGAACACCGTGAAACACACACTACTGTGTGTTTCTCCAGATCTGCACAAACCGTTGCGTTTCAGACAAAACCGATGCTCCCAATGGATCCGGAATGCGTTTTCCTTCAAGATTCATACTTTATTTCATCCAAAACATTGATTTTAGCACCAAAAACTCAGAATCAAAGCTTAAAAAATCTTCAAAACCCCAAAAACGGGAAAACTCTAACAGCTTCGTTTTTCTTGCTCAGATCTCGCATTTCTTCACAGATTATGACATATGGAGCATGAAATCATATCTAAATGAACCCAATAACAAGAATCTATCATCAGATTCATCCAGAAATCATCAATCAGCTCCAAAAATAAAAAAAAGATAGAAAAAGTCTCCAAAGTGGGTTTTTCAATCAGCACCTCATTCAAGCTCAAAATCACAGATTCGAGTGACCAGATTCACGGTGAGATGAATCTGATCGGTACCCGCTCTGATACCATTTGTCAGGACCGATTTCACGTCAAGAATCCCGATCTTGAGCAAGAACGAAGGTGAGATTGAGAGGAGACGGGATGGAGAGAATCAAAGATAATAAATGACAAGAAATAATAAAATCAAACGATTCATTGATTATTGTTGAATGATTACAACGAACCGAATGATTACAAACTCGTCATAGGAAATCCATGGTCACATTGGGTTGAGCTCAAACCCAATGTGTGACTCTCTCTCTAGAAGTGATAGCTCACATCACTTATTATTCATGCATTATTCATCATCTATCTAATGAGGCTATCCCTTCCTATTTATAGAGACCCCATGTGCTCACTAGCCCAATAACTAGCTAACACACATACAAATGAGCAAATACAAATAAACAAATGACATAATTATTATTAATTAAATCAAAGATGATTTAATCAATATGAAGCTTGACTCGCTCGAACCGATCTTCCGTTGACTTTTACGTTGACCGTTGACCCGAACGGTTGACTTTTCGAGAAAACGTCTTCGGTCCAAACTTGCAAGCCTCGAGCATCACAACCCGCGTCTCTGAATCAAATCACAATGGATTCTTCAACCGAATTATTCGAGAATAGATTTGATGGCGTCAGTCATACTTACTAAAAGTTCCAACAATGATGGCCCAATAGGTTGTGTTTAGGGGTAATGGGGGTTACTTGGGACCAATGAGTCCCTATAATGTGTGTATATAACCAATACGTCGTGTTTAGGACCAATAATGGCCCAATTAGGTATGTTTAGGAGCAATGAGGGTCAGTTGGGACCAATAAGTCCCAATAAGGTGTGTATATAACCAATAAGTTGTGTTCACGACCAATTATGGCCCAAAATGGCGTGTTTAGTTGGTACCAATGAGTCCCACTAAGGTGTGTATATAACCAATAAGTTGTGCTTAGGACCAATGATGGCCCAATAAGGTGTGTTTAGGGGCAATGAAGGTCAGTTGGGACCAATGAGTTCCAATAAGGTGTGTATATAACCAATAAGTTGTGTTTAGAAACAATGATGGCCCAATAAGGTGTGTTTAGTAGGCAATGAGGGTCGGTTGGGACCAATGAGTCAAGTAAGGTGTGTATATAACCAATAAGTTGTGTTCAGGACCAATAATAGCCCAATAAGGTGTGTTTAGGGGTTTTGAGAGTCAGTTGGGACCAATGAGTTACTATGAGGTGTGTTTATATAACCAATAAGTTGTGTTTAGGATCAATGATGGCCCAATAAGGTGTGTTTAGGGGCTATGAGGGTCAGTTGGGACCAATAAGTCCCACTAAGTTGTGTATATAACCAATACGTTGTGTTTAGGATCAGAGATGGCCCAATAAGGTGTGTTTAGGGGCAATGGGGGTTACTTGGGACCAATGAGTCCCAATAATGTGTGTATATAACCAATACATCGTATTTAGGACAAATGATGGCCTAATTAGGTATGTTTAGGGGCAATGAGGTTCAGTTGGGACCAATAAGTCCCACTAAGTTGTGTATATAACCAATAAGTTGTGTTCGGGACCAATAATGGCGCAATAAGGTGTGTTTAGGGGTAATTAGGGTCAGTTGGGACCAATGAGTTCCTATAAGGTGTGTTTTTATAACCAATAAGTTGTGTTTAGGACAATAATGATGGACCAATAATGTGTGTTTAGTAGGCAAAGAGGGTCAGTTGGGACCAATGAGTCCCAATAAGGCGTGTATATAACCAATAAGTTGTGTTTAGGACAAATGATGGCCCAATAAGGTGTGTTTAGGGGCAATAAGGGTCAGTTGGAACCAATGAGTCCCAATAAGGTGTGTATATAACCAATAAGTTGTGTTTATCACCAATGATGGCCCAATAAGGTGTGCTTAGTAGGCAATGAGAGTCAGTTGGGACCAATGTGTCCCACTAAGGTGTGTATATAACCAATACGTTGTGTTTAAGACCAATGATGGTACAATAAGGTGTGTTTAGGGGCAATGAGGGTTAGTTAGGACCAATGAGTCCTAACAAGGTATGTATATAACCAATAAGTTGTGTTTAGGACAATAATGATGGCCCAATAAGGTGTGTTTAGGGGCAATGAGGGTCAGTTGGGACCAATGAGTCCCTATAAGGTGTGTGTATATAACCAATCAGTTGTGTTTAGGATCAATGATGGCTCAATAAGGTGTGTTTAGGGGCAATGGGGGTTACTTGGCGACCAATGAGTCCCTATAATGTGTGTATATAACCAATACGTCGTGTTTAGGACCAATCATGGCCCAATTAGGTATGTTTAAGGGCAATGAGGGTCAGTTAGGACCAATAAGTGCCAATAAGGTGTGTATATAACCAATAAGTTGTGTTTACGACCTATTATAGCCCAAAAAGGTGTGTTTAGTTGGGACCAATGAGTTCCTATAAGGTGTGTTTATATAACCAATAAGTTGTGTTTAGGACAATAATGATGGACCAATAATGTGTGTTTAGTAGGCAAAGAGGGTCAGTTGGGACCAATGAGTCCGAATAAGGTGTGTATATAACCAATAAGTTGTGTTTAGGACAAATGATGGCCCAATAAGGTGTGTTTAGGGGCAATAAGGGTCAGTTGGAACCAATGAGTCCCAATAAGGTGTGTATATAACCAATAAGTTGTGTTCAGGACCAATAATGGCCCAATAAGGTGTGTTTAGGGGTATTGAGGGCCAGTTGGGACCAATGAGTTACTATAAGGTGTTTTATATAACCAATAAGTTGTGTTTAGGAGCAATGATGGCCCAATAAGGTGTGTTTAGGGGCTATGAAGGCTAGTTGGGACCAATAAGTCCCACTAAGTTGTGTATATAACCAATACGTTGTGTTTAGGATCAATGATGGCCTAATAAGGTGTGTTTATGGGCAATGGGGGTTACTTGGGACCAATGAGTCCCAATAATGTGTGTATATAACCAATACGTCGTGTTTAGGACAAATGATGGCTTAATTAGGTATGTTTAGGGGCAATGATGGTCAGTTGGGACCAATAAGTCCCACTAAGTTGTGTATATAACCAATACATTGTGTTTAGGACCAATAATGGCAAAATAAGGTGTGTTTAGGGGCAATAAGGGTCAGTTGGGACCAATGAGTCCTAATAATTAAGGTGTGTATATAACCAATAAGTTGTGTTTAGGAACAATGATGGCCTAATAAGGTGTGTTTAGTAGGCAATGAGGGTCGGTTGGGACCTATGAGTTCATTAAGGTGTGTATATAACCAATAAGCTGTGTTCAGGACCAATAATGGCGCAATAAGGTGTGTTTAGGGGTATTGAGGGTCAGTTGGGACCAATAAGTTCCTATAAGGTGTGTTTATATAACCAATAAGTTGTGTTTATGATAATAATGATGGACCAATAATGTGTGTTAAGTAGGCAAAGAGGGTAAGTTGGGACCAATGAGTCCTAATAAGGTGTGTATATAACCAATAAGTTGTGTTCAGGACCAATAATAGCCCAATAAGGTGTGTTTAGGGGTTTTGAGAGTCAGTTGGGACCAATGAGTTACTATAAGGTGTGTTTATATAACCAATAAGTTGTGTTTAGGATCAATGATGGCCCAATAAGGTGTGTTTAGGGGCTATGAGGGTCAGTTGGGACCAATAAGTCCCACTAAGTTGTGTATATAACCAATACGTTGTGTTTAGGATCAGAGATGGCCCAATAAGGTGTGTTTAGGGGCAATGGGGGTTACTTGGGACCAATGAGTCCCAATAATGTGTGTATATAACCAATACATCGTATTTAGGACAAATGATGGCCTAATTAGGTATGTTTAGGGGCAATGAGGTTCAGTTGGGACCAATAAGTCCCACTAAGTTGTGTATATAACCAATAAGTTGTGTTCGGGACCAATAATGGCGCAATAAGGTGTGTTTAGGGGTAATTAGGGTCAGTTGGGACCAATGAGTTCCTATAAGGTGTGTTTTTATAACCAATAAGTTGTGTTTAGGACAATAATGATGGACCAATAATGTGTGTTTAGTAGGCAAAGAGGGTCAGTTGGGACCAATGAGTCCCAATAAGGCGTGTATATAACCAATAAGTTGTGTTTAGGACAAATGATGGCCCAATAAGGTGTGTTTAGGGGCAATAAGGGTCAGTTGGAACCAATGAGTCCCAATAAGGTGTGTATATAACCAATAAGTTGTGTTTATCACCAATGATGGCTCAATAAGGTGTGCTTAGTAGGCAATGAGAGTCAGTTGGGACCAATGTGTCCCACTAAGGTGTGTATATAACCAATACGTTGTGTTTAAGACCAATGATGGTACAATAAGGTGTGTTTAGGGGCAATGAGGGTTAGTTGGGACCAATGAGTCCTAACAAGGTATGTATATAACCAATAAGTTGTGTTTAGGACAATAATGATGGCCCAATAAGGTGTGTTTAGGGGCAATGAGGGTCAGTTGGGACCAATGAGTCCCTATAAGGTGTGTGTATATAACTAATCAGTTGTGTTTAGGATCAATGATGGCTCAATAAGGTGTGTTTAGGGGCAATGGGGGTTACTTGGCGACCAATGAGTCCCTATAATGTGTGTATATAACCAATACGTCGTGTTTAGGACCAATCATGTCCCAATTAGGTATGTTTAAGGGCAATGAGGGTCAGTTAGGACCAATAAGTCCCAATAAGGTGTGTATATAACCAATAAGTTGTGTTCACAACAAATAATGGCCCAAAAAGGTGTGTTTAGTTGGGACCAATGAGTCCTACTAAGGTGTTTATATAACCAATAAGTTGTGTTTAGGACAAGGTGTGTTTAGGGGCAATGGAGGCCAGTTGGGACCAATGAGTTCCAATAAGGTGTGTATATAACCAATAAGTTGTGTTTAGGAACAATGATGGCCCAATAAGGTGTGTTTAGTAGGCAATGAGGGTCGGTTGGGACCAATGAGTCAAGTAAGGTGTGTATATAACCAATAAGTTGTGTTCAGGACCAATAATGGCCCAATAAGGTGTGTTTAGGGGTATTGAGGGCCAGTTGGGACCAATGAGTTACTATAAGGTGTTTTATATAACCAATAAGTTGTGTTTAGGAGCAATGATGGCCCAATAAGGTGTGTTTAGGGGCTATGAAGGCTAGTTGGGACCAATAAGTCCCACTAAGTTGTGTATATAACCAATACGTTGTGTTTAGGATCAATGATGGCCTAATAAGGTGTGTTTATGGGCAATGGGGGTTACTTGGGACCAATGAGTCCCAATAATGTGTGTATATAACCAATACGTCGTGTTTAGGACAAATGATGGCTTAATTAGGTATGTTTAGGGGCAATGATGGTCAGTTGGGACCAATAAGTCCCACTAAGTTGTGTATATAACCAATACATTGTGTTTAGGACCAATAATGGCAAAATAAGGTGTGTTTAGGGGCAATAAGGGTCAGTTAGGACCAATGAGTCCTAATAATTAAGGTGTGTATATAACCAATAAGTTGTGTTTAGGAACAATGATGGCCTAATAAGGTGTGTTTAGTAGGCAATGAGGGTCGGTTGGGACCTATGAGTTCATTAAGGTGTGTATATAACCAATAAGCTGTGTTCAGGACCAATAATGGCGCAATAAGGTGTGTTTAGGGGTATTGAGGGTCAGTTGGGACCAATAAGTTCCTATAAGGTGTGTTTATATAACCAATAAGTTGTGTTTATGATAATAATGATGGACCAATAATGTGTGTTAAGTAGGCAAAGAGGGTAAGTTGGGACCAATGAGTCCTAATAAGGTGTGTATATAACCAATAAGTTGTGTTCAGGACCAATAATAGCCCAATAAGGTGTGTTTAGGGGTTTTGAGAGTCAGTTGGGACCAATGAGTTACTATAAGGTGTGTTTATATAACCAATAAGTTGTGTTTAGGATCAATGATGGCCCAATAAGGTGTGTTTAGGGGCTATGAGGGTCAGTTGGGACCAATAAGTCCCACTAAGTTGTGTATATAACCAATACGTTGTGTTTAGGATCAGAGATGGCCCAATAAGGTGTGTTTAGGGGCAATGGGGGTTACTTGGGACCAATGAGTCCCAATAATGTGTGTATATAACCAATACATCGTATTTAGGACAAATGATGGCCTAATTAGGTATGTTTAGGGGCAATGAGGTTCAGTTGGGACCAATAAGTCCCACTAAGTTGTGTATATAACCAATAAGTTGTGTTCGGGACCAATAATGGCGCAATAAGGTGTGTTTAGGGGTAATTAGGGTCAGTTGGGACCAATGAGTTCCTATAAGGTGTGTTTTTATAACCAATAAGTTGTGTTTAGGACAATAATGATGGACCAATAATGTGTGTTTAGTAGGCAAAGAGGGTCAGTTGGGACCAATGAGTCCCAATAAGGCGTGTATATAACCAATAAGTTGTGTTTAGGACAAATGATGGCCCAATAAGGTGTGTTTAGGGGCAATAAGGGTCAGTTGGAACCAATGAGTCCCAATAAGGTGTGTATATAACCAATAAGTTGTGTTTATCACCAATGATGGCTCAATAAGGTGTGCTTAGTAGGCAATGAGAGTCAGTTGGGACCAATGTGTCCCACTAAGGTGTGTATATAACCAATACGTTGTGTTTAAGACCAATGATGGTACAATAAGGTGTGTTTAGGGGCAATGAGGGTTAGTTGGGACCAATGAGTCCTAACAAGGTATGTATATAACCAATAAGTTGTGTTTAGGACAATAATGATGGCCCAATAAGGTGTGTTTAGGGGCAATGAGGGTCAGTTGGGACCAATGAGTCCCTATAAGGTGTGTGTATATAACTAATCAGTTGTGTTTAGGATCAATGATGGCTCAATAAGGTGTGTTTAGGGGCAATGGGGGTTACTTGGCGACCAATGAGTCCCTATAATGTGTGTATATAACCAATACGTCGTGTTTAGGACCAATCATGTCCCAATTAGGTATGTTTAAGGGCAATGAGGGTCAGTTAGGACCAATAAGTCCCAATAAGGTGTGTATATAACCAATAAGTTGTGTTTACGACCTATTATAGCCCAAAAAGGTGTGTTTAGTTGGGACCAATGAGTTCCTATAAGGTGTGTTTATATAACCAATAAGTTGTGTTTAGGACAATAATGATGGACCAATAATGTGTGTTTAGTAGGCAAAGAGGGTCAGTTGGGACCAATGAGTCCGAATAAGGTGTGTATATAACCAATAAGTTGTGTTCGGGACCAATAATGGCGCAATAAGGTGTGTTTAGGGGCAATAAGGGTCAGTTGGAACCAATGAGTCCCTATAAGGTGTGTATATAACCAATAAGTTGTGTTCAGGACCAATAATGGCCCAATAAGGTGTGTTTAGGGGTATTGAGGGTCAGTTGGGACCAATGAGTTACTATAAGGTGTTTTATATAACCAATAAGTTGTGTTTAGGAGCAATGATGGCCCAATAAGGTGTGTTTAGGGGCTATGAAGGCTAGTTGGGACCAATAAGTCCCACTAAGTTGTGTATATAACCAATACGTTGAGTTTAGGATCAATGATGGCCTAATAAGGTGTGTTTATGGGCAATGGGGGTTACTTGGGACCAATGAGTCCCAATAATGTGTGTATATAACCAATACGTCGTGTTTAGGACAAATGATGGCTTAATTAGGTATGTTTAGGGGCAATGATGGTCAGTTGGGACCAATGAGTCCCTATAAGGTGTGTGTATATAACCAATCAGTTGTGTTTAGGATCAATGATGGCTCAATAAGGTGTGTTTAGGGGCAATGGGGGTTACTTGGCGACCAATGAGTCCCTATAATGTGTGTATATAACCAATACGTCGTGTTTAGGACCAATCATGGCCCAATTAGGTATGTTTAAGGGCAATGAGGGTCAGTTAGGACCAATAAGTCCCAATAAGGTGTGTATATAACCAATAAGTTGTGTTTACGACCTATTATAGCCCAAAAAGGTGTGTTTAGTTGGGACCAATGAGTTCCAATAAGGTGTGTTTATATAACCAATAAGTTGTGTTTAGGACAATAATGATGGACCAATAATGTGTGTTTAGTAGGCAAAGAGGGTCAGTTGGGACCAATGAGTCCGAATAAGGTGTGTATATAACCAATAAGTTGTGTTTAGGACAAATGATGGCCCAATAAGGTGTGTTTAGGGGCAATAAGGGTCAGTTGGAACCAATGAGTCCCAATAAGGTGTGTATATAACCAATAAGTTGTGTTCAGGACCAATAATGGCCCAATAAGGTGTGTTTAGGGGTATTGAGGGCCAGTTGGGACCAATGAGTTACTATAAGGTGTTTTATATAACCAATAAGTTGTGTTTAGGAGCAATGATGGCCTAATAAGGTGTGTTTAGGGGCTATGAAGGCTAGTTGGGACCAATAAGTCCCACTAAGTTGTGTATATAACCAATACGTTGAGTTTAGGATCAATGATGGCCTAATAAGGTGTGTTTATGGGTAATGGGGGTTACTTGGGACCAATGAGTCCCAATAATGTGTGTATATAACCAATACGTCGTGTTTAGGACAAATGATGGCTTAATTAGGTATGTTTAGGGGCAATGATGGTCAGTTGGGACCAATGAGTCCCTATAAGGTGTGTGTATATAACCAATCAGTTGTGTTTAGGATCAATGATGGCTCAATAAGGTGTGTTTAGGGGCAATGGGGGTTACTTGGCGACCAATGAGTCCCTATAATGTGTGTATATAACCAATACGTCGTGTTTAGGACCAATCATGGCCCAATTAGGTATGTTTAAGGGCAATGAGGGTCAGTTAGGACCAATAAGTCCCAATAAGGTGTGTATATAACCAATAAGTTGTGTTTACGACCTATTATAGCCCAAAAAGGTGTGTTTAGTTGGGACCAATGAGTTCCTATAAGGTGTGTTTATATAACCAATAAGTTGTGTTTAGGACAATAATGATGGACCAATAATGTGTGTTTAGTAGGCAAAGAGGGTCAGTTGGGACCAATGAGTCCGAATAAGGTGTGTATATAACCAATAAGTTGTGTTTAGGACAAATGATGGCCCAATAAGGTGTGTTTAGGGGCAATAAGGGTCAGTTGGAACCAATGAGTCCCAATAAGGTGTGTATATAACCAATAAGTTGTGTTCAGGACCAATAATGGCCCAATAAGGTGTGTTTAGGGGTATTGAGGGCCAGTTGGGACCAATGAGTTACTATAAGGTGTTTTATATAACCAATAAGTTGTGTTTAGGAGCAATGATGGCCCAATAAGGTGTGTTTAGGGGCTATGAAGGCTAGTTGGGACCAATAAGTCCCACTAAGTTGTGTATATAACCAATACGTTGTGTTTAGGATCAATGATGGCCTAATAAGGTGTGTTTATGGGCAATGGGGGTTACTTGGGACCAATGAGTCCCAATAATGTGTGTATATAACCAATACGTCGTGTTTAGGACAAATGATGGCTTAATTAGGTATGTTTAGGGGCAATGATGGTCAGTTGGGACCAATAAGTCCCACTAAGTTGTGTATATAACCAATACATTGTGTTTAGGACCAATAATGGCAAAATAAGGTGTGTTTAGGGGCAATAAGGGTCAGTTGGGACCAATGAGTCCTAATAATTAAGGTGTGTATATAACCAATAAGTTGTGTTTAGGAACAATGATGGCCTAATAAGGTGTGTTTAGTAGGCAATGAGGGTCGGTTGGGACCTATGAGTTCATTAAGGTGTGTATATAACCAATAAGCTGTGTTCAGGACCAATAATGGCGCAATAAGGTGTGTTTAGGGGTATTGAGGGTCAGTTGGGACCAATAAGTTCCTATAAGGTGTGTTTATATAACCAATAAGTTGTGTTTATGATAATAATGATGGACCAATAATGTGTGTTAAGTAGGCAAAGAGGGTAAGTTGGGACCAATGAGTCCTAATAAGGTGTGTATATAACCAATAAGTTGTGTTCAGGACCAATAATAGCCCAATAAGGTGTGTTTAGGGGTTTTGAGAGTCAGTTGGGACCAATGAGTTACTATAAGGTGTGTTTATATAACCAATAAGTTGTGTTTAGGATCAATGATGGCCCAATAAGGTGTGTTTAGGGGCTATGAGGGTCAGTTGGGACCAATAAGTCCCACTAAGTTGTGTATATAACCAATACGTTGTGTTTAGGATCAGAGATGGCCCAATAAGGTGTGTTTAGGGGCAATGGGGGTTACTTGGGACCAATGAGTCCCAATAATGTGTGTATATAACCAATACATCGTATTTAGGACAAATGATGGCCTAATTAGGTATGTTTAGGGGCAATGAGGTTCAGTTGGGACCAATAAGTCCCACTAAGTTGTGTATATAACCAATAAGTTGTGTTCGGGACCAATAATGGCGCAATAAGGTGTGTTTAGGGGTAATTAGGGTCAGTTGGGACCAATGAGTTCCTATAAGGTGTGTTTTTATAACCAATAAGTTGTGTTTAGGACAATAATGATGGACCAATAATGTGTGTTTAGTAGGCAAAGAGGGTCAGTTGGGACCAATGAGTCCCAATAAGGCGTGTATATAACCAATAAGTTGTGTTTAGGACAAATGATGGCCCAATAAGGTGTGTTTAGGGGCAATAAGGGTCAGTTGGAACCAATGAGTCCCAATAAGGTGTGTATATAACCAATAAGTTGTGTTTATCACCAATGATGGCTCAATAAGGTGTGCTTAGTAGGCAATGAGAGTCAGTTGGGACCAATGTGTCCCACTAAGGTGTGTATATAACCAATACGTTGTGTTTAAGACCAATGATGGTACAATAAGGTGTGTTTAGGGGCAATGAGGGTTAGTTGGGACCAATGAGTCCTAACAAGGTATGTATATAACCAATAAGTTGTGTTTAGGACAATAATGATGGCCCAATAAGGTGTGTTTAGGGGCAATGAGGGTCAGTTGGGACCAATGAGTCCCTATAAGGTGTGTGTATATAACCAATCAGTTGTGTTTAGGATCAATGATGGCTCAATAAGGTGTGTTTAGGGGCAATGGGGGTTACTTGGCGACCAATGAGTCCCTATAATGTGTGTATATAACCAATACGTCGTGTTTAGGACCAATCATGGCCCAATTAGGTATGTTTAAGGGCAATGAGGGTCAGTTAGGACCAATAAGTCCCAATAAGGTGTGTATATAACCAATAAGTTGTGTTCACAACAAATAATGGCCCAAAAAGGTGTGTTTAGTTGGGACCAATGAGTTCCTACTAAGGTGTGTTATATAACCAATAAGTTGTGTTTAGGACTAATGATGGACCAATAATGTGTGTTTAGTGGGCAATGGAGGGTCAGTTGGGACCAATGAGTTCCAATAAGGTGTGTATATAACCAATAAGTTGTGTTTAGGAACAATGATGGCCCAATAAGGTGTGTTTAGTAGGCAATGAGGGTCGGTTGGGACCAATGAGTCCCAAGTAAGGTGTGTATATAACCAATAAGTTGTGTTCAGGACCAATAATGGCCCAATAAGGTGTGTTTAGGGGTATTGAGGGCCAGTTGGGACCAATGAGTTACTATAAGGTGTTTTATATAACCAATAAGTTGTGTTTAGGAGCAATGATGGCCCAATAAGGTGTGTTTAGGGGCTATGAAGGCTAGTTGGGACCAATAAGTCCCACTAAGTTGTGTATATAACCAATACGTTGTGTTTAGGATCAATGATGGCCTAATAAGGTGTGTTTATGGGCAATGGGGGTTACTTGGGACCAATGAGTCCCAATAATGTGTGTATATAACCAATACGTCGTGTTTAGGACAAATGATGGCTTAATTAGGTATGTTTAGGGGCAATGATGGTCAGTTGGGACCAATAAGTCCCACTAAGTTGTGTATATAACCAATACATTGTGTTTAGGACCAATAATGGCAAAATAAGGTGTGTTTAGGGGCAATAAGGGTCAGTTAGGACCAATGAGTCCTAATAATTAAGGTGTGTATATAACCAATAAGTTGTGTTTAGGAACAATGATGGCCTAATAAGGTGTGTTTAGTAGGCAATGAGGGTCGGTTGGGACCTATGAGTTCATTAAGGTGTGTATATAACCAATAAGCTGTGTTCAGGACCAATAATGGCGCAATAAGGTGTGTTTAGGGGTATTGAGGGTCAGTTGGGACCAATAAGTTCCTATAAGGTGTGTTTATATAACCAATAAGTTGTGTTTATGATAATAATGATGGACCAATAATGTGTGTTAAGTAGGCAAAGAGGGTAAGTTGGGACCAATGAGTCCTAATAAGGTGTGTATATAACCAATAAGTTGTGTTCAGGACCAATAATAGCCCAATAAGGTGTGTTTAGGGGTTTTGAGAGTCAGTTGGGACCAATGAGTTACTATAAGGTGTGTTTATATAACCAATAAGTTGTGTTTAGGATCAATGATGGCCCAATAAGGTGTGTTTAGGGGCTATGAGGGTCAGTTGGGACCAATAAGTCCCACTAAGTTGTGTATATAACCAATACGTTGTGTTTAGGATCAGAGATGGCCCAATAAGGTGTGTTTAGGGGCAATGGGGGTTACTTGGGACCAATGAGTCCCAATAATGTGTGTATATAACCAATACATCGTATTTAGGACAAATGATGGCCTAATTAGGTATGTTTAGGGGCAATGAGGTTCAGTTGGGACCAATAAGTCCCACTAAGTTGTGTATATAACCAATAAGTTGTGTTCGGGACCAATAATGGCGCAATAAGGTGTGTTTAGGGGTAATTAGGGTCAGTTGGGACCAATGAGTTCCTATAAGGTGTGTTTTTATAACCAATAAGTTGTGTTTAGGACAATAATGATGGACCAATAATGTGTGTTTAGTAGGCAAAGAGGGTCAGTTGGGACCAATGAGTCCCAATAAGGCGTGTATATAACCAATAAGTTGTGTTTAGGACAAATGATGGCCCAATAAGGTGTGTTTAGGGGCAATAAGGGTCAGTTGGAACCAATGAGTCCCAATAAGGTGTGTATATAACCAATAAGTTGTGTTTATCACCAATGATGGCTCAATAAGGTGTGCTTAGTAGGCAATGAGAGTCAGTTGGGACCAATGTGTCCCACTAAGGTGTGTATATAACCAATACGTTGTGTTTAAGACCAATGATGGTACAATAAGGTGTGTTTAGGGGCAATGAGGGTTAGTTGGGACCAATGAGTCCTAACAAGGTATGTATATAACCAATAAGTTGTGTTTAGGACAATAATGATGGCCCAATAAGGTGTGTTTAGGGGCAATGAGGGTCAGTTGGGACCAATGAGTCCCTATAAGGTGTGTGTATATAACTAATCAGTTGTGTTTAGGATCAATGATGGCTCAATAAGGTGTGTTTAGGGGCAATGGGGGTTACTTGGCGACCAATGAGTCCCTATAATGTGTGTATATAACCAATACGTCGTGTTTAGGACCAATCATGTCCCAATTAGGTATGTTTAAGGGCAATGAGGGTCAGTTAGGACCAATAAGTCCCAATAAGGTGTGTATATAACCAATAAGTTGTGTTTACGACCTATTATAGCCCAAAAAGGTGTGTTTAGTTGGGACCAATGAGTTCCTATAAGGTGTGTTTATATAACCAATAAGTTGTGTTTAGGACAATAATGATGGACCAATAATGTGTGTTTAGTAGGCAAAGAGGGTCAGTTGGGACCAATGAGTCCGAATAAGGTGTGTATATAACCAATAAGTTGTGTTCGGGACCAATAATGGCGCAATAAGGTGTGTTTAGGGGCAATAAGGGTCAGTTGGAACCAATGAGTCCCTATAAGGTGTGTATATAACCAATAAGTTGTGTTCAGGACCAATAATGGCCCAATAAGGTGTGTTTAGGGGTATTGAGGGTCAGTTGGGACCAATGAGTTACTATAAGGTGTTTTATATAACCAATAAGTTGTGTTTAGGAGCAATGATGGCCCAATAAGGTGTGTTTAGGGGCTATGAAGGCTAGTTGGGACCAATAAGTCCCACTAAGTTGTGTATATAACCAATACGTTGAGTTTAGGATCAATGATGGCCTAATAAGGTGTGTTTATGGGCAATGGGGGTTACTTGGGACCAATGAGTCCCAATAATGTGTGTATATAACCAATACGTCGTGTTTAGGACAAATGATGGCTTAATTAGGTATGTTTAGGGGCAATGATGGTCAGTTGGGACCAATGAGTCCCTATAAGGTGTGTGTATATAACCAATCAGTTGTGTTTAGGATCAATGATGGCTCAATAAGGTGTGTTTAGGGGCAATGGGGGTTACTTGGCGACCAATGAGTCCCTATAATGTGTGTATATAACCAATACGTCGTGTTTAGGACCAATCATGGCCCAATTAGGTATGTTTAAGGGCAATGAGGGTCAGTTAGGACCAATAAGTCCCAATAAGGTGTGTATATAACCAATAAGTTGTGTTTACGACCTATTATAGCCCAAAAAGGTGTGTTTAGTTGGGACCAATGAGTTCCAATAAGGTGTGTTTATATAACCAATAAGTTGTGTTTAGGACAATAATGATGGACCAATAATGTGTGTTTAGTAGGCAAAGAGGGTCAGTTGGGACCAATGAGTCCGAATAAGGTGTGTATATAACCAATAAGTTGTGTTTAGGACAAATGATGGCCCAATAAGGTGTGTTTAGGGGCAATAAGGGTCAGTTGGAACCAATGAGTCCCAATAAGGTGTGTATATAACCAATAAGTTGTGTTCAGGACCAATAATGGCCCAATAAGGTGTGTTTAGGGGTATTGAGGGCCAGTTGGGACCAATGAGTTACTATAAGGTGTTTTATATAACCAATAAGTTGTGTTTAGGAGCAATGATGGCCTAATAAGGTGTGTTTAGGGGCTATGAAGGCTAGTTGGGACCAATAAGTCCCACTAAGTTGTGTATATAACCAATACGTTGAGTTTAGGATCAATGATGGCCTAATAAGGTGTGTTTATGGGCAATGGGGGTTACTTGGGACCAATGAGTCCCAATAATGTGTGTATATAACCAATACGTCGTGTTTAGGACAAATGATGGCTTAATTAGGTATGTTTAGGGGCAATGATGGTCAGTTGGGACCAATGAGTCCCTATAAGGTGTGTGTATATAACCAATCAGTTGTGTTTAGGATCAATGATGGCTCAATAAGGTGTGTTTAGGGGCAATGGGGGTTACTTGGCGACCAATGAGTCCCTATAATGTGTGTATATAACCAATACGTCGTGTTTAGGACCAATCATGGCCCAATTAGGTATGTTTAAGGGCAATGAGGGTCAGTTAGGACCAATAAGTCCCAATAAGGTGTGTATATAACCAATAAGTTGTGTTTACGACCTATTATAGCCCAAAAAGGTGTGTTTAGTTGGGACCAATGAGTTCCAATAAGGTGTGTTTATATAACCAATAAGTTGTGTTTAGGACAATAATGATGGACCAATAATGTGTGTTTAGTAGGCAAAGAGGGTCAGTTGGGACCAATGAGTCCGAATAAGGTGTGTATATAACCAATAAGTTGTGTTTAGGACAAATGATGGCCCAATAAGGTGTGTTTAGGGGCAATAAGGGTCAGTTGGAACCAATGAGTCCCAATAAGGTGTGTATATAACCAATAAGTTGTGTTCAGGACCAATAATGGCCCAATAAGGTGTGTTTAGGGGTATTGAGGGCCAGTTGGGACCAATGAGTTACTATAAGGTGTTTTATATAACCAATAAGTTGTGTTTAGGAGCAATGATGGCCTAATAAGGTGTGTTTAGGGGCTATGAAGGCTAGTTGGGACCAATAAGTCCCACTAAGTTGTGTATATAACCAATACGTTGTGTTTAGGATCAATGATGGCCTAATAAGGTGTGTTTATGGGCAATGGGGGTTACTTGGGACCAATGAGTCCCAATAATGTGTGTATATAACCAATACGTCGTGTTTAGGACACATGATGGCTTAATTAGGTATGTTTAGGGGCAATGATGGTCAGTTGGGACCAATAAGTCCCACTAAGTTGTGTATATAACCAATACATTGTGTTTAGGACCAATAATGGCAAAATAAGGTGTGTTTAGGGGCAATAAGGGTCAGTTGGGACCAATGAGTCCTAATAATTAAGGTGTGTATATAACCAATAAGTTGTGTTTAGGAACAATGATGGCCTAATAAGGTGTGTTTAGTAGGCAATGAGGGTCGGTTGGGACCTATGAGTTCATTAAGGTGTGTATATAACCAATAAGCTGTGTTCAGGACCAATAATGGCGCAATAAGGTGTGTTTAGGGGTATTGAGGGTCAGTTGGGACCAATAAGTTCCTATAAGGTGTGTTTATATAACCAATAAGTTGTGTTTATGATAATAATGATGGACCAATAATGTGTGTTAAGTAGGCAAAGAGGGTAAGTTGGGACCAATGAGTCCTAATAAGGTGTGTATATAACCAATAAGTTGTGTTCAGGACCAATAATAGCCCAATAAGGTGTGTTTAGGGGTTTTGAGAGTCAGTTGGGACCAATGAGTTACTATAAGGTGTGTTTATATAACCAATAAGTTGTGTTTAGGATCAATGATGGCCCAATAAGGTGTGTTTAGGGGCTATGAGGGTCAGTTGGGACCAATAAGTCCCACTAAGTTGTGTATATAACCAATACGTTGTGTTTAGGATCAGAGATGGCCCAATAAGGTGTGTTTAGGGGCAATGGGGGTTACTTGGGACCAATGAGTCCCAATAATGTGTGTATATAACCAATACATCGTATTTAGGACAAATGATGGCCTAATTAGGTATGTTTAGGGGCAATGAGGTTCAGTTGGGACCAATAAGTCCCACTAAGTTGTGTATATAACCAATAAGTTGTGTTCGGGACCAATAATGGCGCAATAAGGTGTGTTTAGGGGTAATTAGGGTCAGTTGGGACCAATGAGTTCCTATAAGGTGTGTTTTTACAACCAATAAGTTGTGTTTAGGACAATAATGATGGACCAATAATGTGTGTTTAGTAGGCAAAGAGGGTCAGTTGGGACCAATGAGTCCCAATAAGGCGTGTATATAACCAATAAGTTGTGTTTAGGACAAATGATGGCCCAATAAGGTGTGTTTAGGGGCAATAAGGGTCAGTTGGAACCAATGAGTCCCAATAAGGTGTGTATATAACCAATAAGTTGTGTTTATCACCAATGATGGCTCAATAAGGTGTGCTAAGTAGGCAATGAGAGTCAGTTGGGACCAATGTGTCCCACTAAGGTGTGTATATAACCAATACGTTGTGTTTAAGACCAATGATGGTAGAATAAGGTGTGTTTAGGGGCAATGAGGGTTAGTTGGGACCAATGAGTCCTAACAAGGTATGTATATAACCAATAAGTTGTGTTCGGGACCAATAATGGCGCAATAAGGTGTGTTTAGGGGTAATTAGGGTCAGTTGGGACCAATGAGTTCCTATAAGGTTTGTTTTTATAACCAATAAGTTGTGTTTAGGACAATAATGATGGACCAATAATGTGTGTTTAGTAGGCAAAGAGGGTCAGTTGGGACCAATGAGTCCCAATAAGGCGTGTATATAACCAATAAGTTGTGTTTAGGACAAATGATGGCCCAATAAGGTGTGTTTAGGGGCAATAAGGGTCAGTTGGAACCAATGAGTCCCAATAAGGTGTGTATATAACCAATAAGTTGTGTTTATCACCAATGATGGCTCAATAAGGTGTGCTTAGTAGGCAATGAGAGTCAGTTGGGACCAATGTGTCCCACTAAGGTGTGTATATAACCAATACGTTGTGTTTAAGACCAATGATGGTACAATAAGGTGTGTTTAGGGGCAATGAGGGTTAGTTGGGACCAATGAGTCCTAACAAGGTATGTATATAACCAATAAGTTGTGTTTAGGACAATAATGATGGCCCAATAAGGTGTGTTTAGGGGCAATGAGGGTCAGTTGGGACCAATGAGTCCCTATAAGGTGTGTGTATATAACCAATCAGTTGTGTTTAGGATCAATGATGGCTCAATAAGGTGTGTTTAGGGGCAATGGGGGTTACTTGGCGACCAATGAGTCCCTATAATGTGTGTATATAACCAATACGTCGTGTTTAGGACCAATCATGGCCCAATTAGGTATGTTTAAGGGCAATGAGGGTCAGTTAGGACCAATAAGTCCCAATAAGGTGTGTATATAACCAATAAGTTGTGTTTACGACCTATTATAGCCCAAAAAGGTGTGTTTAGTTGGGACCAATGAGTTCCTATAAGGTGTGTTTATATAACCAATAAGTTGTGTTTAGGACAATAATGATGGACCAATAATGTGTGTTTAGTAGGCAATGATGGTCAGTTGGGACCAATAAGTCCCACTAAGTTGTGTATATAACCAATACATTGTGTTTAGGACCAATAATGGCAAAATAAGGTGTGTTTAGGGGCAATAAGGGTCAGTTGGGACCAATGAGTCCTAATAATTAAGGTGTGTATATAACCAATAAGTTGTGTTTAGGAACAATGATGGCCTAATAAGGTGTGTTTAGTAGGCAATGAGGGTCGGTTGGGACCTATGAGTTCATTAAGGTGTGTATATAACCAATAAGTTGTGTTCAGGACCAATAATGGCGCAATAAGGTGTGTTTAGGGGTATTGAGGGTCAGTTGGGACCAATAAGTTCCTATAAGGTGTGTTTATATAACCAATAAGTTGTGTTTATGATAATAATGATGGACCAATAATGTGTGTTAAGTAGGCAAAGAGGGTAAGTTGGGACCAATGAGTCCTAATAAGGTGTGTATATAACCAATAAGTTGTGTTTAGGACAAATGATGGCCTAATAAGGTGTGTTTATGGGCAATAAGGGTCAGTTGGAACCAATGAGTCCCAATAAGGTGTGTATATAACCAATAAGTTGTGTTTAGGAACAATGATGGCCCAATAAGGTGTGTTTAGTAGGCAATGAGGGTCGGTTGGGAGATATGAGTTCAGTAAGGTGTGTATGTAACCAATAAGTTGTGTTCGGGGACCAATAATGGCCCAATAAGGTGTGTTTTGGGGTATTGAGGGTCAGTTGGAACCAATGAGTCCCAATAAGGTGTGTATATAACCAATAAGTTGTGTTTACGACCAATGATGGCCCAATAAGGTGTGTTTAGTAGGCAATGAGGGTCAGTTGGGACCAATGTGTCCCACTAAGGTGTGTATATAACCAATACGTTGTGTTTAGGACCAATCATGGCACAATAATGTGTGTTTAGGGGCAATGGGGTTAGTTGGGACCAATGAGTCCTAATAAGGTATGTATATAACCAATAAGTTGTGTTTAGGACAATAATGATGGCCCAATAAGGTGTGTTTAGTAGGCAAAGAGGGTTGGTTGGGACTAATAAGTCCCAGTAAGGTGTGTATATAACCAATAAGTTGTGTTTAGGACCAATGATGGCACAAAAAGGTGTGTTTAGGGGCAATGAGGGTCAGTTGGGACCAATGAGTCCCTATAAGGTGTGTGTATATAACCAATAAGTTGTGTTTAGGATCAATGATGGCCTAATAAGGTGTGTTTAGGGGCAATGGGGGTTACTTGGGACCAATGAGTCCCTATAATGTGTGTATATAACCAATACATCGTGTTTAGGACCAATAATGGCCCAATTAGGCATGTTTAGGGGCAATGAGGGTCAGTTGGGACCAATAAGTCCCAATAAGGTGTGTATATAACCAATAAGTTGTGTTCACGACCAATTATGGCCCAAAAAGGCGTGTTTAGTTGGGACCAATGAGTCCTACTAAGGTGTGTATATAACCAATAAGTTGTGCTTAGGACCAATGATGGCCCAATAAGGTGTGTTTAGGGGCAATGAAGGTCAGTTGGGACCAATGAGTTCCAATAAGGTGACACACTTTATTGTGCCATCATTGGTCCCAAACACAACGTATTGGTTATATACACACATTAGTGGGACTCGTTGGTCCCAACTAAACACACCTTATTGGGGCATAATTGGTCGTAAACACAACTTATTGGTTATATACACACTTTATTGGGACTCATTGGTCCCAACTGACCCTTATTACCCTTAAACACACATTATTGGGCCATCATTGGTCCTACACACAACTTATTGGTTATATACACACCTTACTAGGACTTATTGGTCCCAACCGACCCTCATTGCCCTACTAAACACACCTTATTGGGCCATCATTGGTCCTAAACACAACTTATTGGTTATATACACACCTTAGTGGGACTCATTAGTCCCAACTAAACACACATTATTAGGCCATCATTGGTCCTAAACACAACTTATTGGTTATATACACACCTTACTAGGACTTATTGGTCCTAACCGACCCTCATTGCCCTACTAAACACACCTTATTTGGCCATCATTGGTCCTAAACATAACTTATTGGTTATATATACACCTTAGTGGGACTCATGAGTCCCAACTAAACACACCATATTGGGCCATAATTGGTCGTAAACACAACTTATTGGTTATATACACACCTTATTAGGACTCATTGGTGCCAACTGACCCTCATTGTCCCTAAACACACTTTATTGTGCCGTCATTGGTCCTAAACACAACGTATTGGTTATATACACACATTAGTGGGACTCGTTGGTCC
>JBCNJP010000007.1:279161-304437 GCA_039602395.1 Deinandra increscens subsp. villosa
GCTAATTGTGGGTATTCATATGAATATTATGAGACCATATTGGTTTCATGATGTTCTTAGTTGTAATTCGTATGTTGTGGGTATTCATATGAATATTATGAGACCATATTGGTTTCATGATGTTCTTAGTTGTAATTCGTATGTTGTGGGTATTCATATGAATATTATGAGACCATATTGGTTTCATGATGTTCATAGTTGTAATTCGTATGTTGTGGGTATTCATATGAATATTATGAGACCCATTTCCTCTAGGCGATACGCCTATGAACTCACTAATTGAAAGTGAGTATTCATATGAATATTATGGGTATTCATATGAATATTATGAGACCCATTTCCTCTAGGCGATACGCCTAGGAACTCACTAATTGAAAGTGAGTATTCATATGAATATTATGGGTATTCATATGAATATTCTGATTTTGTGGTTTTTTTTTTCTTCATTGTCAATTGTAGACTATACTTGTTATGCACTAGAAACCACTAATTGAAAGTGAGTATGCGCAGGTAAGGCGAAAGCTTGAAGGACGCTCATTAAGACTACAAGAACCGAATCACGTGAAGAATTCCCTAAACAGTTCCGCATTTTGAATCTATGAAATATGTAAACGATATTTAACCGTTATGGGTGTCAAACCAGTTATAGTATTTTGTATAAACTTAGTTACACTCGTGGAATTTTATGATTTATAAATCATATGTTTTTTTTTTAAAATTTTCTGGGACCTATTATTGATGAAGTAAAGGTTATCGTTTGGCATCAAATTGTATACGGGCGTTATAATAACCAATAAGTTGTGTTTAGGAATAATGATGGCCCAATAAGGTGTGTTTAGTAGGCAATGAGGGTCGGTTGGGACCAATGAGTCCAGTAAGGTGTGTATATAACCAATAAGTTGTGTTTAGGACCAATAATGGCCCAATAAGGTGTGTTTAGGGGTATTGAGGGTCAGTTGGGACCAATGAGTTCCTATAATGTGTGTTTATATAACCAATAAGTTGTGTTTAGGACCAATAATGGCCCAATAAGGTGTGTTTAGGGGCTATGAGGGTCAGTTGGGACCAATGAGTCCCAATAAGGTGTGTATATAACCAATAAGTTGTGTTTAGGACAAACGATGGCCCAATAAGGTGTTTTTAGGGGCAATAAGGGTTAGTTGGAACAAATGAGTCCCAATAAGGTGTGTATATAACCAATAAGTTATGTTTACGACCAATGATGGCCCAATAAGGTGTCTTTAGTAGGCAATGAGAGTCAGTTGGGACCAATGTGTCCCACTAAGGTGTATATATAACCAATACGTTGTGTTTAGGACCAATGATGGCACAATAAGGTGTGTTTAGGGGGCAATGAGGGTTAGTTGGGACCAATGAGTCCTAATAAGGTATGTATATAACCAATAAGTTGTGTTTAGGACCAATGATGTCCCAATAAGGTGTGTTTAGTAGGCAAAGAGGGTTGGTTGGGACTAATAAGTCCCAGTAAGGTGTGTATATAACTAATAAGTTGTGTTTAGGACCAATGATGACACACAAAGGTATCTTTAGGGGCAATGAGGGTCAGTTGGAACCAATGAGTCCCAATAAGGTTTGTAACTAACCAATAATTTGTGTTTACGACCAATGATGGCCCAATTAGGTATGTTTAGGGGCAATGAGGGTCAGTTGGGACCAATAAGTCCCAATAAGGTGTGTATATAACCAATAAGTTGTGTTTACGACCAATTATTTCCCAAAAAGGTGTGTTTAGTTAGACTCACAATGTCAAATAGAATGAAATTATTCGAATTGGGTCAAAAACTTAAGTGAAATGAGTAACGTGTAAAGCTAGACTCACAATGAAAGCATATAGCTAATTGTGGGTATTCATACGAATATTATGAGACCATATTGGTTTCATGATGTTCTTAGTTGTAATTCGTATGTTGTGGGTATTCATATGAATATTATGAGACCATATTGGTTTCATGATGTTCTTAGTTGTAACTCGTATGTTGTGGGTATTCATATGAATATTATGAGACCATATTGGTTTCATGATGTTCTTAGTTGTAATTTGTATGTTGTGGGTATTCATATGAATATTATGAGACCCATTTCCTCTAGGCGATACGCCTAGGAACTCACTAATTGAAAGTGAGTATTCATATGAATATTATGGGTATTCATATGAATATTATGAGACCATATTGGTTTCATGATGTTCTTAGTTGTAATTCGTATGTTGTGGGTATTCATATGAATATTATGAGACCCATTTCCTCTAGGCGATACGCCTAGGAACTCACTAATTGAAAGTGAGTATTCATATGAATATTATGGGTATTCATATGAATATTCTGATTTTGTGGTTTTTTTCTTCATTGTCAATTGTAGACTATACTTGTTATGCACTAGAAACTCACTAATTGAAAGTGAGTATGTGCAGGTAAGGCGAAAGCTTGAAGGACGCTCATTAAGACTACAAGAACCGAATCACGTGAAGAATTCCCTAAACAGTTCCGCATTTTGAATCTATGAAATATGTAAACGATATTTAACCGTTATGGGTGTCAAACCAGTTATAGTATTTTGTATAAACTTAGTTACACTCGTGGCATTTTATGATTTATAAATCATATGTTTTTGTAAAAATTTTCCGGGACCTATTATTGATGAAGTAAAGGTTATCGTTTGGCATCAAATTGTATACGGGCGCTACAATTTGGTATCAGAGCCATGGTTTGAGAGAATTAAGTACTCGGGGAGTACTTGAACTCAAACCTTGAGCTCAAGGGATCGGGGAAAAGTGATCGGTTCAAGCTTGATGAAGCGTCCGGGCAAGGTATATAACCTCCAACTGAATATTGAAATTGCATTTAATATAAATGAATGTTCTTATATGCCTGTAAAGGCAGAATTATTAGCTATCACTCGGTAAACGCACGGGGAGGTGTATTCTCACCTGAACCGGGAAATGCGAGAGTGAAGTGTCCCAGGTAGAAACGTGGTAATGCTAAGGCTAGAAACCTCGTATAAACCTGGGGGGAGATATTGGCTATGACCAATATAATATATGTGTGAGTAAAGTGTCCCAGGTAGAAGCAGGGTAATGCTAAGGCTAGAAACCTCGTATAAACCTGTGGGAAAAAGATATCGGCTACGACCGATATAATGTATAAAAACCTTGCCGCGGTAAGGGTAAATAAAAGCTATTGAGCTAATGAAAAACCTTGTTCTGCAGATCAATAGACCATGATGGCGGTGATCTTATAGGGAAACAAAGAAAGGAGGCTTGGGAGCCCAAATATCAATGAGGCGGGTAGAAACGAGGTAAAGCCTAGGCGAGAAACCTCGTATAAACCTGTGGAAAGTTATTGGCCATGACCAATAAAACTTAGAAAACCTTGCCAAGGGCAAGGGAAATCTGAAATTGATAGGTAATTCTTGAATCCTACTATGTTAGGATCATGTTTTGCTTTGTAAGAACCATATAATGGTCAAGCATGAAACAATGGGTGGAAAAGGTTCTAGGGAGCCACCACCATGTATCATGCGGTACATGATCATAAATGGTTCATCGGAACCATAGATCATAAATGAAATGGAAATTTTATAAAGGTAACAAGATAGCATTGTGACAAGTAATTGTGCAATGTGGTATCTTGAATAGAAATATGTAACAAGATAGCATTGTGATATATAATTCGACAATGTTGTATCTTGAAACATGCGAATAGTTATGTTCATATGGGCAACCTTGCTATAGGTAAGGAAAACCCTAAAAGTGGTCAAATGTGACACGTTGATTTGCAGGAAAATTGTACTCAAGCAAGTGGATGAATGATGACACATATGACTTCAAAACGCATTAGGCTAGGACTCGAATGCATAATGGGCATGTTCTAAGGTACAACCAGGTGGGACTACCCAACCTGGATTACACTTTGATAAATGGTAATGCATACACATGTGTCTAAATAGAGTCAAAATAAGAGTTTGGACCCATGAGGTCATGATTTGAAATTGAAATATAAAGAAAATGGAAATTGGTGAAGAACGACTCTTTAGGAGCCGTGAAACCAATATAAAGAAAATGGAAATTGGTGAAGAACGACTCTTTAGGAGCCGTGAAACCAATATAAAGAAAATGGAAATTGGTGGGCAAAATGACTCTTTACGAGCCGTGAAACCAATATAAAGAAAATGGAAATTGGTGGGCAAAATGACTCTTTACGAACCGTGAAACCAATATAAAGAAAATGGAAATTGGTGGGCAAAATGACTCTTTAGGAGCCGTGAAACCAATTTAATGAAAGTGGCAATTGATAAAGCCATTAATTTGAAACAAGGTTGCATTTGGGATATCACTAGATGTACAAAGGATGAACCTTATGTGAAGTTGTTATAAGTGAAAGATTAAAGAGTAACCATGGAACTAACAAGTTGAAATGGTTCCATGTCTTTAATTAATAAAGCCGTTGGGATGGTTCATTTACGTTGATATGTGATATCGTAAAATTGTTAAATGATGCCAAGTTATATAATGTGATTGATTTTCAAGTGATTTGGGTTAAAACCCAAGTCAAGAACTAAGTAAAATTTTGAAATGAAAAAAATAGAATAAGGAGAAACGGGTTATTGCATATGCTAGAAAACCCGTAACCCTATGAAATGATTAGACGTTTAACAAAAGGTAAAAATGTAACCTTTATTGAACGCAAGGAAAAAAAACCCATAATCTGAATTATGTTGGTTATCATGTACATCTTGAATGACTAACATTTGTTAGGTGGGTGATCGACCCAACTTCATGGGTGAGACCCACAAGCATTGATGAATGCGAAAGTAGGGAGGACGCTGGAAGCGACCATTCCTGAAGACGCACAGAGGATTGCCATGCAAGTAAGCATCCTCAAAATATTCTAAATACATGTTAAATGAATGATAAACGTTAGCTAAATGGTTCATAGGAACCATGGCAACGTGGAAAAAAAATGGTCAGTTGTTAGATGTTAGCTTGATGATTCATATAAACCATAGATCATTAAAGGAATTGAGTTAGTAGATGTGGATTGTAATTGATGCCCGAATAATAGAGCCCCAGTTAATGGGTCAAACGGGTTGAAATAGATAAATGCTCCGTAAGAACCATAATAGAATGCAAAATTATTGCCAAATGATTTACATGATTAGTTGAAACCCAAATGATTTACTGAAAATGCGTGAGCATCGCATCGTCTACTCGATCTAGCTATTCAAACATGGAAACATAATTAACCGATTGATTTATTCATCAAAATGAACAATTACAATCAGTGAAACACTCAGATACAGACTCAGAGAATACACACTCAGAAACACACACTTAACAGATCTCGCATGCTCAGAAGCCTTCAGTTACAAAGACCAAACATCTATATATACTAACTGGTCCGAGCTTCGGCCGAACCTCAGGTTCGGCCAGTCCGAACCTCAGGTTCGGCCAGTCCGAACCTCAGGTTCGGCCAGTCCGAACTCCAGGTTCGGACCTGGATCGGCCAAACCTTAATTGACTTGATCTTGTACTTTGTTTGATACTTCACACGATGCACATATCAGGTATCAACAAACTCCCCCTCGTCGTGTGCAGTATCTCTTCAACATCATCAACTTTATATCTTCAATCAAGCTCCCCCTCAAGTGTAGAACCCGTTCTTTCGATGAAATGAATCTTCAAACAAACTCCTCCTCAACTCGATCGTAGCTTGATCTTGAATACTTTGACGATATCTGATGTATCTCTGGTCTTTTATCAACATCTTCAGAAGACTTGAAGTTGTGATATCTTGCATATAACAACCTGCTCAAACATTTAAATAATCTTGGCGCAAAACGTCTCTTCGAGACTCCAAGATATGATTTTGAAAATTGACTTGTATCACGTGTTGATCAGATCGAAAATAAAGCAGATACAAATTTTTTTTGAATTTTCAAAGTTTATCCTAAAACACACCGAAAAGTTTTTTGGCTTATCTTGATATGAATTGAAATTGCAATACAGAATCAAACACTATTTTTGGTATGAGAAAGATCACTATATGGGATCATATTGAACATAACGCACTGAACTGCACTTCAATTTTAATTAATCCAAGAACATAAGTCATGCTGATTGCTGGTATAATTTGTCCAACTTAAACTCAGGCAGAATCATACTCATAACATTTGGATATGTTAAGGTATTGATTAGATTTGCTTTGACCAGTGTATCCCACACTATCAGACATATTTAGACATTTTCAAATTTTCTTTCTTTTTCCTTTTGTGTGACAGCACTTGTGATTTTTCACAATGCATAATATTTCCATGATATCGTCAACTGTGTTCCATGCAAAAAGAAATAAGAACGTTAAATCGTCTACCTTAAGGTCGATCTTTCAATACGCAGATAAGGCCTCGGATTTAACCAAAAAAGAAAATAAAACAAGTTGAAATTGTATAACTCAACAACAATCAGGCCGGTACTCCCGTACACGCAGAGAAAGTCCGATGAGTTATACGAAACACCAAAGAAAATAAAGCAGAACATCAAACGAACAACGATCAGGTCGATCTTTCGATACGCAGAGAAAGTCCGATCGTTTGACAAAATAAAGAAAATCAAACAAGTTTAAATTTTTGCAAAATGAACACATGTATACACATCTGATTTGCCGAGCCTACCAAGCACATCACACAGTGATCTTATGGCCCTTTCATCTACTCTATCCATGAGTCAGATACGTAAGCCAATGTACCATCATTTCCCAATGATCAATTTCTCACAATTTTATATATTAGCATGTATTCACCTTCCTTCATTATATATTTGGCATGTATTCACCTTCTCCCCATAACATGCATTTTCTCAATTACTCCCCCTTACTTACAATTCTCCCCCTTAAAATGAAAACTCTATTTTTGGATTTTCATTTTACATAAAAACAAGACTCTATTTTTGGGTTTTTGAGAAAAACTTGTAAGCAAAGAAAAGTGATCAATCAACACAGATATTTTGCAGTTTAGAATTTCAGAAAAATTTGTAGGTTAGAAAGATTTATCAATGAAATTTAAGTTAAACAGAAACTTCTCCATCAACAACTTTGCAATCGTCGATAGGTCTTCTAGAAGTACCTGCACACTGGTCAAACTAATTAGTCCAAAAATGACTCGAAGCGAATCTCTTCTGGTCGACCAGTGTCCTTGTTTTGCTTAAAAACCATCTTAGGTTTCCATTGCTGTTGTTTTGATAAGTCAGTTCATGATGAAGCAATCACAGGTGAATGTGATAAGGAACCTACATTTTGAGCTTTTGAAAACATTGGAACAAAACGTTTTTGTTTATGATAAAATGTAGGCTCAACTTCATCAAAAACTCTGCCTTGTTCATCGAAGAACTTTGTGTTGGCAGGTTTACCAAAAACAGATTTCTTGTGAAATCTTTGGGGTGAATCAGCAGGTAATGGACAATCTTTTGCCATATGCCCTGGGTGACGACAAATATAACATATTCTTGTCGTTTTGTCTCATCTTCGATGTACCTGCGAAGAGCACACATGAATATCTCGAACATGATCAGAATGAGAATCATATACCTGATGCTTGTGATCATGTACCCATTTAGATGTAGGGCTTCGAGATTGAGAACTTTCAGAAGAAATGGTAGTTTTCACAAAGACCTCGGCAATCTTCCGAGCATCAACACAATGAAGTGGAAATTCGTTGTCAGAAAATAATTGATCCGAACCCTTGAGTTTGTAAAACCGCTCGGGTTGAATTTTATCAGCTTGAAAAACTTCCTTCTTCACTTGTTTCATCTTTAATTTCTTCAAATCTTGAGCTAAAGATGCTGGAACCTTCTCAGCTTTGTCTTTTATTCCGTGAAAACCCAATCCTTCATCCTTTCCAGAAATCTTCTCCTCAGATGTAAAATGTCCATTCTTCGGTAAACGAGAAAATTCAGCTTTCACTTCAGTTACATTCTTTTGATCATAAAAGATCTTTTCATCAAACTCAGGTTGAGACTGAATCTTGTCACTAGACGTAGCCGACTTCTCATTATCAGCAGAAGATGAACCAGATACAAACTTTGGTGCAGGAGAAACTTCAGATTTCTTTTCCTTCTTTTTCTTATTTTTCCTGTTCTTCTTCTTCGTAACAATTTTCTCATCCTCAACAGTAGATGATGAAATCTTTGAATAATCAAATTCGTCAACTTTTTCCTTCACTTCCTTGACAGCTTCTTTGATATGAGCAGGAGGTGATGCAGTCTTATCAAATATGTTCTCAAAATTTTCATTATTAGCTAAGAAACTTGTGAAGACTTGAGAATTTGAAACATTATTGAGTAATCGATTAGCATCAAGAACTTGAATTTTCATATCAGAAATTTTCTGTTGAGCCTCAGCAAATTCTTTCTCTTTAGCAATCAATCGCTTCGCAACTTTGTGAGTTTCAAATTTTTGTAGACGAAGATTATTAAGGCCTTCATATAGTTCCTTTTTCAATTTATCTTCATTTCTCTTTTGAATCTCCAAATTTGCTGCTTGAACTGTATTGACACGAACTAACTCCCGCTTCTCATCCAACAACTTTCCCATGTCAACTTGATATGCTTCAATCTTAGCAGTTGATTCTTCGACAGTCTTTGTAAGTAAATCAAGCTTGACTTTGGATTTATCAAACAAATTCTGAAAATCATTAGCCGTATCTTCCGCTTCATCTTTCCATTTCTTGACCTCTTTAACCAACTCATCCTTTTCTTCACCGATCTTAGCCTTTGCAGCTTCCACATCCCTTCTATCTTGTTTAGAGATTTCTAAAACTTCATTCAACAATTTGATCTTTTTAAGCAAACATTCATTCTGCAAACCCAATTCCTTCTCATTGTTTTTAGACGCCTCTAACTCTGTCTGTACATCCGTCAATTCTTCAGAAAACTTTTGAATTTCATGCAATAATAAAGTATGTTCTTTCATCAGACTCTCCATATTCTCAGCAGGTTCATAAGAACTTGGATTTGAACTAGTATCAGAACTAGTATCTGAACAGAAATCCTCTTGTTGATCATGAGTAACTATCAAGGCAGATGATTCATATCCAAACTGTTGACCCCAATCATAAACACCATCATGTTGAGCCATCAAGGCGGTTATTTTGCTTGTGTTACTAGTAGATGGTTGAGTAAAACCAGGCTTGGGTGATTGAGGAAAACTAGGCTTGCTTGCATGTGCCTGTTGACAATCTTTGGCAAAATGTCCAAGTTGTGAACATTTATAACATTTTAGCTTAGACTTGTCAAAACCTAATTTATCACCAGAAAGATTTCTTCCATGTTTCTTGAAGAACCTTTTTGATCTTTGACATAACATAGCATACTGCCAAGATATATCCAATTCAGTTAGTTGATCATCATCAAGAGCATCAAGATCATCACTGGTTAACTTTGCATCTGCAACATTCTTAATAATCAAACCAAAAGATGATGAGATCAAAGTAGAAATCATTTTAGCACAATCCTCTGTTGATTCAGCAGAAAAAGCATTCTGACTTGAAAGATTTGGAATCGTAAAGCTACAACCCCTTGAAGATTTGTTATCCGAATTATCAGACATTCCAGTCAAGAAGGCTGTACTTGGTGCAGAACTCAGATTTGGTTTAGCTTTAGCATTCATGCGTGCCGTATTCTCACCATGATACAACTCAGGATGTTGCAAAGTAGCAGTTGATTTCTTGGAATTCAACATTTCCATTTCTCGAGCATGAAGTTTTCCAGTAAGCTCCTGAAATGTCATTGTAGAATAATCCTTATCATGAGTGAGCAACAAAACATAATTCTCCCACTTCTCAGGTAGAGCTTCCATAATCTTTTCTTCCAAATCAGCATCAGATTTCTCAATACCAACTACCTTTAATTCACTCATTAGATGTGAAAACCGTGAAACGAGAGCAGTAATATTCTCATTTTCATAGTTTTGAAAATTATCAAATTCTTTGTTCAAAACTTTCTTCCGACTTTTCTTGTAATCATCATTACCCTCACATCTTGCTGAGAGAGCATCCCACAATTGCTTTGATTTCTTACAAGTGCTGAATTGATGTAACAATTCAGTAGGTAAAGCCATTGAAAGATATACATAAACTTTCTTTTCAAGCTCATAACTTTTCCTTTTAGCAGCATCAAAATCTTGAAGTTCCTTATAATCTCCTTCTTCTGTTGGTCGTTCATACAATTTTCGAATCGGAATCCATAGATCAATATCATTTGTGCTTATGTATGAATGCAGAAAACCGTTTCGTCCAATTTTGATAATCTTCTAGCTTCAATAATTTGGGAACTTTCTGACTTGTTCCAATTTCATTATCAAAATTCAACATGGTTTGCATCGCACTTTGCATTGCAGCAAACACTTGAAATTCCGACATTGTTTGAAAAATTTAAATTCTGCCGGCCGAACTCTCTCCGAACTTATAACTAAGCTCCGACTCTGTCCGAACCTAAAACCGAACTCCGAACTTCATCCGAACTTGCTCCGAATCAAAATCAATCGTCCGAACGTCGACCAAACCTATGTAGCTCCGATCTCGTACCGATCTAACTCCGAACCTCAACCGAACTAGATCAAACCTCCGAACTCTCACCGAAGATTGACCGAAAGTCGACCGAACTTCAAGTTCGGAGCAATTACTCCGAACCTGATCAGGAGACTCCGAACTTCGAACTCATTTTTCAAAAACGCGCAAAAAATGAACGATTTTGACGAAACTCGTTACTGTGAGTCAGAAAAACGATAGAAAGTGATTTAGGAACAGATTTGACACCAAATAGTTGATAGATTTGATGAAGAACACGAAAACACACTTGAAAATCATGAAAAACGCTTCAAATATCCGAAAATAGCAACCACAGATTAGTAGAGTGAACCAGAAAGCTCTTGATACCACATGAAAATGCGTGAGCATCGGATCGTCTACTCGATCAAGCTATTCGAACATCGAAACGTAATTAACCGATTGATTTATTGATCAAAATGAACAATTACAATCAGTGAAATACTCAGATACAGACTCAGAGAATACACACTCAGAAACACACACTTAACAGATCTCGCATGCTCAGAAGTCTTCAGTTACAAAGACCAAACATCTATATATACTAACTGGTCCGAGCTTCGGCCGAACCTCAGGTTTGGCCAGTCCGAACTCCAGGTTCGGACCTGGATTGGCCAGACCTAAATTGACTTGATCTTGTACTTTGTTTGATACTTCACACGATGCACATATCAGGTATCAACATTTACATGATTAGCTAATTGTGGGTATTCATATGAATATTATGAGACCATATTGGTTTCATGATGTTCTTAGTTGTAATTCGTATGTTGTGGGTATTCATATGAATATTATGAGACCATATTGGTTTCATGATGTTCTTAGTTGTAATTCGTATGTTGTGGGTATTCATATGAATATTATGAGACCATATTGGTTTCATGATGTTCATAGTTGTAATTCGTATGTTGTGGGTATTCATATGAATATTATGAGACCCATTTCCTCTAGGCGATACGCCTAGGAACTCACTAATTGAAAGTGAGTATTCATATGAATATTATGGGTATTCATATGAATATTATGAGACCCATTTCCTCTAGGCGATACGCCTAGGAACTCACTAATTGAAAGTGAGTATTCATATGAATATTATGGGTATTCATATGAATATTCTGATTTTGTGGTTTTTTTTCTTCATTGTCAATTGTAGACTATACTTGTTATGCACTAGAAACCACTAAATGAAAGTGAGTATGTGTAGGTAAGGCGAAAGCTTGAAGGACGCTCATTAAGACTACAAGAACCGAATCACGTGAAGAATTCCCTAAACAGTTCCGCATTTTGAATCTATGAAATATGTAAACGATATTTAACCGTTATGGGTGTTAAACCAGTTATAGTATTTTGTATAAACTTAGTTACACTCGTGGCATTTTATGATTTATAAATCATATGTTTTTGTAAAAGCTTTCTGGGACCTATTATTGATGAAGTAAAGGTTATCGTTTGGCATCAAATTGTATACGGGCGTTATAATAACCAATAAGTTGTGTTTAGGAATAATGATGGCCCAATAAGGTGTGTTTAGTAGGCAATGAGGGTCGATTGGGACCAATGAGTCCAGTAAGGTGTGTACATAACCAATAAGTTGTGTTTAGGACCAATAATGGCCCAATAAGGTGTGTTTAGGGGTATTGAGGGTGAGTTGGGACCAATGAGTTCCTATAAGGTGTGTTTATATAACCAATAAGTTGTGTTTAGGACCAATAATGGCCCAATAAGGTGTGTTTAGGGGCTATGAGGGTCAGTTGGGACCAATGAGTCCCAATAAGGTGTGTATATAACCAATAAGTTGTGTTTAGGACAAACGATGGCCCAATAAGGTGTTTTTAGGGGCAATAAGGGTTAGTTGGAACCAATGAGTCCCAATAAGGTGTGTATATAACCAATAAGTTGTGTTTACGACCAATGATGGCCCAATAAGGTGTCTTTAGTAGGCAATGAGAGTCAGTTGGGACCAATGTGTCCCACTAAGGTGTATATATAACCAATACGTTGTGTTTAGGACCAATGATGGCACAATAAGGTGTGTTTAGGGGGAAATGAGGGTTAGTTGGGACCAATGAGTCCTGATAAGGTATGTATATAACCAATAAGTTGTGTTTAGGACCAATGATGTCCCAATAAGGTGTGTTTAGTAGGCAAAGAGGGTTGGTTGGGACTAATAAGTCCCAGTAAGGTGTGTATATAACTAATAAGTTGTGTTTAGGACCAATGATGGCACACAAAGGTATCTTTAGGGGCAATGAGGGTCAGTTGGAACCAATGAGTCCCAATAAGGTTTGTAACTAACCAATAATTTGTGTTTACGACCAATGATGGCCCAATTAGGTATGTTTAGGGGCAATGAGGGTCAGTTGGGACCAATAAGTCCCAATAAGGTGTGTATATAACCAATAAGTTGTGTTTACGACCAATTATTTCCAAAAAAGGTGTGTTTAGTTGGGACCAATGAGTCCCACTAAGGCGTGTGTATAACCAATAAGTTGTGTTTAGGAGCAATGATGGCCCAATTTGTCAGGACCAATTTCACATCAAGAATCCCGATCTTGAGCAAGAATGAAGGTTAGATGAAGGAGGCGGGATGAAGAGAATCAAAGATAATAAATGACAAGAAATGATAAAACAAACGATTCATTGATTATTGCTGAATGATTACAACGAACCGAATGATTACAAACTCGTCATTAGAAATCCATGGTCACATTGGGTTGAGCTCAAACCCAATGTGTGACTCTCTTTCTAGAAATGATAGCTCACATCACTCATTATTCATCCATTATTCATCATTTTTCTAATGAAGCTATCCCTTCCTATTTATAGAGAGCCCATGTGCTCACTAGCCCACTAACTAGCTAACACACATACAAATGAGCAAATACAAATAAACAAATGACATAATTATTATTAATTAAATCAAAGATGATTTAATTAATATGAAGCCTGACTCGCTCGAACCGAACTTCGGTTGACTTTTACGCTGACCGTTGACCCGAACGGTTGACTTTTCAAGAAAACGTCTTCGGTCCAAACTTGCAAGCCTCGAGCATCACAACCCGCGTCTCTGAATCAAATCACAATGGATTCTTCAACCGAATTATTCGAGAATAAATTTGATGGCGTCAGTCATACTTATTAAAAGTTCTAACAATTCCCCCTTGACTGACGCTTTCAAATCTGTCATACTGGTGAAGAACCGCTCTGTCGTACATCTTCAAAGAATAACTGATAAACCTGAATCTTTCAGTTGTAAAGGTTCCCCCTTTGAATAAGCTTCTTCTGTTCTTGTTGCACCAGTTGAGATCCAAGTGCTGCAGTTCACTCGGTTCACACGGTCGGGTACAATACTAAGAATGCTGAACGTTGGAGAGAAAATCGCAACAAATCAAATCAGATAAACCAATCACACACTGAAAATGCTCCAACTTCAGATAATCGACCCGATAATCCATATCCATAGAAGTTCCCCCTTTTCTCTAGATCCCTCTGAAAACATCCGATGCGGAAGCGGAAAATCAGATGCAGAGAGTGGAACCGTTCCGCTCAGTTCCGAAGAGAAAACGGTATTAAAATCCTGAAATCGGACAATCTTGCGAAAAACCGGAAGTCGGGTGTTGACAGTTGTGAATGATCCATAAATACTTCACTTGTTCCGCGTGACTGGGTTAGATACAAAAATAATGTCAAATCGGAGAAAAACTGAGATCCCGAGCGTAAACGAGAAATTTATTCATAACTGGAGTCTTCGTAATTTTGGCGAAGAAAACCGAGCTCGAAAAAATATTCCGTGGAATGAATCTGAGAAAACCGTCAATTTTATTCAAGTAACGACCTTCCGTTAGAGATTTAACGGAATATTCCAATATTTAGCTGAGATTCCAGTTAATTCGGTTAGATGACATCAGCGCTGCATCAGCTAAACAACTTGGAGTGAGACATAACGAAACAGTCACAAACTTAACCGAGAAGCGAAACCAGTCCGTCAGTGGTCGTTAGCTAACGTGGTCTTGACGTCAACAAAAACTAGAAACCCGGTCAATAAACGAAATAATTCCATGACCAATAAAAATTTTCGCAATTCCGTTCGGGCGTTATCTCATAAGTCTCGTTAAACACTGGTGAGAAATACCCCGTATTTAACGAAAAATACTGAAAATAAATTAATGGAATTAAATCCCAAAAAAAAAAACCATGATCCATTTGTTTGGAAAAGGACCAATCAGGTTTGAGCTTTAAAACCCATCCAACGGCTCAGATGAAAAGGATTTCATGGTGTAGATGGTGATCCGTGTCAAATGGCTTTCAGCCAATCATAACGCTCCATTATACAGCATTCAACGGGTTCTTAGGATAGATGGGGCCCACGAGACATGGCTTAAGCCAATGAGATGGAGACAGCGCTTAGGTTTCCAACGGTTCTCTTGACAGCAAGGGGCCCACGCGCTTACCTTGCAACCTATTACAGACCGGCAACGGAAAGAGTGTCATGGTCAACCTACAAAGAGAGAGAAAAGGACATTCCTTGTAGACCAATCACTTTACGACACATCATTGCTGGTCCCCTTCTTCCTCAAACTCGCGACAGCCACCACCGAAACCCTAATAACGTCGGAATTAAGGAACCAGTCGCCGGAAATACGATGAAGTCGCCGGTAAACCGTAATAAGTTCATATCTCCGTCAAAACTCAACCATTTTTTATGAATTTTAGCTCGTTGAGATCGTGTGTCCGTCCTCTACACATTTTAACGATCCAAACTCACCGAAACTTATTCGAAAGAAAACCCAGTTGACGAGAAATGTCGAGATCGCCAAGATATTCGAAATCGCCAAACTTTATTCAAGATCGCCAAGGCTCCTTTGAGATCGCCAGGATCATGCGAGGTCGCCAAACCGTTCAAGACCGCCAACCTTTATTGAAAACGCCAAAAACAAGATGAAATCGCCAAGATTAACTTGAAATCGCCAAGAGCAAACCGAGGTCGCCAAGCACATCTTCAAGTTCAGCGAAGTCGCCAAGAACACCTTCAACAAACCCAGAAAATTTATGAACACTTGAATAACAGTAGAAAACCCAGAACTTCGTGATCGACTTTGAACCACCAAAACATGAGGAGAATATAGATCCATGAACGAAAATGAAGCCAAGCATTAGACGAAATCATTCTGGCCACAAACAACTCGAATCGCAGCTTCAAACGTCCCGAATCAACCCTCGAAATCTGGAAATCCATCAAGAACACGAAGAACACCTAGTAAACACCGTTAAGTGTGTGTTTCTCCAGATCTGTTAAATCTGTTGCGAATCAGGCGAAACCGATGCTTCCATTGGATCCCGGAACGCGTTTTCCATCAAGAATAGTACTTTATTTCATCCAAAAACACTGATTTTAGCACCAAAAACTCAGAATCAAAGCTCAAAAAATCTTCAAAACCCCAAAAACGGGAAAACTCTAACAGCTTCGTTTTTTTCAGCTCAGATCTTTTATTTCTTCACTGATTTGAACATATGGAGCATGAAATCATATCTAAATGAACCCAATAACAAGAATCTATCATCAGATTCATCTAGAAATCATCAATCAGCTCCAAAAATAAGAAAAAGTAGAAAAAGTCTCCAAAGTGGGTTTTCCAATCAGCACTTCATTCAAGCTCAAAATCACACATTCGAGTGACCAGATTCACGGTGAGATGAATCTGATCGGTACCCGCACTGATACCATTTGTCAGGACCGATTTCACATCAAGAATCCCGATCTTGAGCAAGAACGAAGGTTAGATGAAGGAGACGGGATGAAGAGAATCAAAGATAATAAATGACAAGAAATGATAAATCAAACGATTCATTGATTATTGCTGAATGATTACAACGAACCGAATGATTACAAACTCGTCATTGGAAATCCATGGTCACATTGGGTTGAGCTCAAACCCAATGTGTGACTCTCTCTCTAGAAATGATAGCTCACATCACTCATTATTCATCCATTATTCATCATTTTTCTAATGAAGCTATCCCTTCCTATTTATAGAGAGCCCATGTGCTCACTAGCCCACTAACTAGCTAACACACATACAAATGAGCAAATACAAATAAACAAATGACATAATTATTATTAATTAAATCAAAGATGATTTAATTAATATGAAGCCTGACTCGCTCGAACCGAACTTCGGTTGACTTTTACGCTGACCGTTGACCCGAACGGTTGACTTTTCAAGAAAACGTCTTCGGTCCAAACTTGCAAGCCTCGAGCATCACAAACCGCGTCTCTGAATCAAATCACAATGGATTCTTCAACCGAATTATTCGAGAATAGATTTGATGGCGTCAGTCATACTTATTAAATGTTCCAACACAATTAGGTGTGTTTAGTAGGCAAAGAGGGTTGGTTGGGACTAATAAGTCCCAGTAAGGTGTGTATATAACCAATAAGTTGTGTTTAGGACCAATGATGGCACACAAAGGTGTCTTTAGGGGCAATGAGGGTCAGTTGGAACCAATGAGTCCCAATAAGGTTTGTAACTAACCAATAATTTGTGTTTACGACTAATGATGGCCCAATTAGGTATGTTTAGGGGCAATGAGGGTCTGTTGGGACCAATAAGTCCCAGTAAGGTGTGTATATAACCAATAATTTGTGTTTACGACCAATTATTTCCCAAAAAGGTTTGTTTAGTTGGGACCAATGAGTCCCACTAAGGCGTGTGTATAACCAATAAGTTGTGTTTAGGAGCAATGATGTCCCAATAAGGTGTGTTTAGGGGAAATGAGGGTCAGTTGGGACCAATGAGTCCCAATAAGGTGTGTAAATAACCAATAAGTTGTGTTTACGACCAATGATGGCCCAATAAGGTGTGTTTAGTAGGTGATGAGGGTCAGTTGGGACCAATGTGTCCCACTAAGGTGTGTATATAACCAATACGTTGTGTTTAGGAGCAATGATGGCCCAATAAGGTGTGTGTTAGGGGCAATGAGGGTCGGTTGGGACAAATGAGTCCTAATAAGGTGCGGATATAACCAATAAGTTGTGTTTAGGACCAATGATGGCCTGATAATTGTAAGGATCAATTTAAACCTCACGCGATATCAATGTCTAGTAACAACTGTGCAGAATCCGGTGTTACTAGATGATTCAAGAACAATAATTAATAAAGTAAATAAACGGTGAAAGCAATAAGAAAGACAAACCAATTGATGAACACTTCGATTAGAAACCTTGTTGCAACACACAAAAGTCTCGAAATTTTCTATGAGAATTTCGATGATCACCCCTTGTCTCCACAGACAACAAACAAAAACCAGCAACCCCAAACTAGTTGTTACATATTCCTTATATAGGGGAGGCAAGCTTGGTCAACAAGCCATCTCAAAACCCTAATAAACCTAAAATTCCCGTATTTGACATTAATGGGCCACTAAACTCTATCTAAACTCTTTCTATATGAGCCCAAATATGTCTAAATAGGCCCAATGACCTAATATACCCATAACCCAACTAATTTTCACCTATTCTAACACATAGGCCTTCAAAATAGTCCGCCAATAGGTGATTTAATACACAAGCCACAAGTTATTCCCTTACAATCTTCCCCTTGGCTTGTGATATTAAATGTCTTCTACCGTCAATCTTCAGACTTGCAATCTTCTCCTTGGCTTGAGCATGGGTTGATGAAGATTCTTTTCTTTAGCAATTCTCATTGGGCAACAACAAATGACTTTAGGGTGTGTTCTCTCAACCAGCATCAGCTTGAACTGCACATGATGACCAAGTAATGAGAGGAGGATTCTCAAATACTTGCTTCTTCTTGAAATCCGTTGAGTCCTTGCTGAATCATCGGTAACTGTCTTGACTTGCCATTAACTTCAGAGGATAAAATTGAAAACCTCTATCTCGGCATCCTTGAATGTAGATCTTGAACTGAATGCATTTAGCATCCCCTCAACATACGAACAATGTCTTTTGAGTCTTTGGAAGCTTTTCTTGAACAACCAACAAACTTCCCCTGAGCATAGGGTAAGTCCTTTTCCGGCTGGTTCTTCAACACGAACAGTAACAATAATGCATTGATCATTTGAGTCCTTGAATTTTCTTTTCCATGACATTTCATTGGCATTTAACCTGCCATACATGGAACAAACACAAACACTAACCAACATATGATACCAGGTTACTGGGTTAGAAGGAGAACAACATTCTTTAACTACTTCCCCTGAACCCGAGGACTCTTCACATTATCTCCCCCTGAGATTCTGGAGGGGTGATACCTTCTTGCATAAAACCCATAAAAACTTATTTAAACTTCTCAAATCAACCTGGCCAATTCATAAACTTAAGAAAGAAAATTTAAACACTCACACTACACCAGAAAAATTAAGATCAAACAAATTTAAAAACAATTCACACATGAGAAGGTAAATAAAAAAAGATCATACCAGGCATTCTGTGGTTGAGGAACCCTTTTCAGCTTCAATTACTTCGCGTGTTCAGGTGATTGCTGGTATTTTGGTCCAACTTAAACTCATGCTACTTTCGCTTACTCAGGCAGATTGTCACATAATTTTATCTTTTAAGGTTTATTATTTATGAACATCTATCCAGGTCACACACATAAGTCCTAGGTATATTAATTTTACATTCTATCAAGTATACCTGGTTTCCGTGCAATATTTTTCACGACACCTTTCCTTAAGCCTAACATCATGCTCCAGACTTGGTAGAGAGAAGAAAGAATAGATCACGGAGATTTTTGGGATAATATACAACGTCAACTGAATTTTTGAAACATTTTTAATAATGCTCTCATCAGTGACACAGGCTAAGGGTTTTGGACTCTTGAGGGTCTCTTTTGGTTGCGCTCATTGGCATCTTTTGGGTTTTATATCATTATATACAATGTGATCTAAGAGGTACGTGGATCAGGGAGGCTCCAGGTCTCTGCCATCGCAGAACAGAGGAGGCCTGACTCACGTACTACATTCCCAGGTCATTGCTCACGCCAAGCAGAGGGGATGGGATTTTTGAGCACGACATCAACGAACTCAGAATCGGGCGTGCGTCTCGGGTTTCCTGGTACACAGTCAAATAGAGATTGTAATAACCTAAGTGTGTGTTTCCTATCTAGCATCATACGTTATCTTTTAGTGTTGTGACAAACCGAACCTTTTGATTGATTGACAACAGAGCCTACCAAGCACATCAACCGTGAATCACTGCTTTTCACATCCACCTTACACGTGTCAGTCAGCAAACACATTCTCATACACACAAACAAAAGATTAAAAATTAAAAAAGTATAATTTTTAAGGGGTCAACTATTTCATCTTTTCTATTCTTCCCCTTGCTTTTTGATTTTTAATATCAACATACATTTTATTTTATTTTATTTATTTATTTTTATTATTTTTTTAAACACACACTGACACAACACTGAATGTCTACAAAAACTGGCCAAGCTAACCTTCAAAGTTTTTCTTTCTGAAAATTTTTCAGAACTGGGTTTTCTTTCATGCACAACCATACTTCAAATCAAATTAGCCAAGAAACAAACAATTCAGACTGTGTTACCTTTTTCTGCTGATGTTTTCAGATTTACCTCTCACAAGGAGAACATACTCCCCATTAAGATCTGCATGCCATGAAGTGAAGAGATGCCTCCTTCCTGGTGCCTGGAATAGTCACTATCAGAAACAAAGAAATGTTAATGAAAGTCCTCCTTGACTGTTCCTGCACACATTGAGAGATTAGTTAGCCATAAGTACCCAGGCCATTGTTGTTCTGGGTATACCTGCAGAATCATTGAAAGTTATTTCTTTTAAGCACATTCTCTTTGAAAGATCGGGAATTGGGGTTGTGGGAACCTTTGTTTTGGGTTTCTTGCTTTTGTTGGGCATTGGAGTGGGCTTTGTAAGTTCATTAGAATTCACACGACCATCATTGGAAATGACATTCGTGGGCTGATGGTTCTCTTTCCCTTTACCCTGAACCATTTTTGGTGGAATTTGATAGACGTTTGATTTATTATCTATAACTTCATCAAATTGTTTGGAGTGTTTTTTATACACCCCTTTAGGTAGGTAACACTGATTTACCACCTTTTTCACATTCCACCTCTCTTGATTATTTTCCGAAAGACCATCATGTTTGGGAACCCAAATAGGTTTTAAAGCAACAACAGATTTGTTAACAGAATTATTCAATTTATGACCTTTGAAATCAGTTTTGGTTGGTTGTTGAGGTGACTTAGGCTTTTTGTCAACTTTCTGTACCTTTGGTTGCAGGGGTACAGACTTCTGCACCTTGGGGATTGAAGGTGCAGGCTTTTTGGTCACCTTATGTACCTTTGGTTGAGAATTTACCTTTCTGTGGCCTGGTTTGTGGTTTGTGCCACCATATGATTGCCCTTGGTAGTTTTGCAAATGAGTTTTAGGGTAGTAGGGTTCATATGGCCTATATAAACAATTTCTTACCACATGTCCAGGATTCCCACACACGTGGCAGGACTGTTTCTTTGGGTATGCGGGAGCTTGGGAATATTTCTTCCCTGTGGATACCCAAGATGGTTTGGAATTTTTGTGGATCCACATAACTTTGCCATTGGGCCTAGTTGTTAGCACATACTCCCGCTGTACTGGCACAAATTAGTCATACACAGAATTTACCTCAGGATATGGGATAAAGTCATGTGGTCTGGCCTCGTGCACATTCTGCACATTCTGCACATTCTGCACATTACTAGTTTTATCACAAACATTAGCACACACATTCAAACAATCATTCAAACCAACCAAATTGGCAACAGTAGGCTTAGGACCAACAACCTGTGGTCCCTTACCCTTTCTCAAAATCCTAACTTTCCTCAAAGGTTTGGAAAGTTTAGGATCACAAACACCGAAATTAAAAGCACCACAAACAGAAGTTCTGTCAAAAACATTAGACTTAGCAAAGATCAATTCAGACTCAGACTTATTTGACACAAAAATCTCAGTTTTAAAGTCAGGAAACTTTTGACTCTCAATGCCAACACTTTCCCCCTTTGAACCTGCTTCTTTGTTTTCTGTATCTACACAAGAAGTATTAGGGTTAGAAACAGGAGTAGTAATTTTAATAGGACATTCCGAAAGTCTTTTGTCAATGTCAGCTAAAGAATCTATTGTTCCCTTTGATGGTTCAGGTTCAGAAATCATCTCATGCATATATGGCATAGGCACAGTGTGAGATGAAGTTTCATCTTTGTTGTCATCCCCAAAACCCAGACCTGAATTCTGTTGAACATACTTCATCCTAACATCAGAGTTATAGAAAAGAGACCTTGCTTCCAGCATTTTTGATTGAATCTTATTATTAGAGTCTAATTTACTTTGAGATTTAGCCAGTTGATCTCTCAATTCTTCTACCTCTTTTGTTAGTTCTTCAACTTTTGTATTAGCAATCTTAGCAAGACTCTAGTGTCACTCAATTGATTGTCAAGATTTTTTACATCTAACTTAGCAGCTTCATACTTTTCCCTATTTACCCTAGCTTGATCTTTAAAATTATTTGACTCTCTATTGGCACGTTCACAATTTAGGGATTCATAGTGAAATTTGCTTTCAAAATCTTTATAAGAATTGTACACATCTTGACAGTGAGAGCTAGAGCAAGTGCATACCTCTTTCTTACCTGTATTGGCTTCGGTGGTACCTTGTAGAATGGGTGCCATGAACTTCTTTGGATGGAACTTTTAGAGCAAATCTGGTAAAACGGCAAAATCACTATTCAAAGAATATTGTCAAAAACTTAAAACTGGAAAACAGAGGCCTTCAGAGTGGAATTTGGAGGTCCAAATGAGCTCCCCTGGACGTTAGTCGGGGGTAATTCTGGGGCTCGTTCTCGCGGACGTCATGTTAAAATTTGAGCTTCTAACTCCAAACAAGGCCCAAGTTACGTCCATTTTAGTGAAACAGTACGAAATAGTGTTTTTGCCGCAAAAAGGATTTGGACCGAAAAGTGGGTTTTCGGTCGGACAAGGGGTTTTCGATCAGCAGGGGATTGGGTCGAAAAGGGGTTTTCGGTCGGACCGGGCTGATCGAAAAGTACTTTTCGATCAGATAGGAAAGTGGTCGAAAAGTGTGATTTACGATCGAAAAGGTTGGATCTGGATCGAAAAGTCTCGGAGGGGACTTTTCGATTGAGAAGAGCAGTGGATCGAAAAGTCACAGGGGACTTTCCGATCGAGATGGTGGATCGAGAAGTCACAGAGGGGACTTCTCGATTGATGAATGATTGATCGAAAAGTCGCTGAAGAGGACTTTCCGATCGAAAAACCTGATCAAGAAGTCACAAAGAGGGACTTCTTGATTAAAAGCAGCTGATCGAAAAGTCTCAAAATGGGGCTTTTCGACTGAAACACGCCTGATCGAAAAGACACAGAGGGTCTTTCTCGATCATAGGAAAGTGACAGGAAAGGGTTTTCGACCATAAAGCCTGATCGAAAAGTCTCACTTGGCTCGAAGAGTCTCCGATTCACGAACAAATCGTCTCGAAAGCTTCTGTTTTTGAGTTTAAACCTGCAAAAGACTTCTGAATCGTGCTAAATGCTGAAAATCACCACAAAAAACTCAAACTGTTAGTTGCCAAACGCTTGAATCGGATATCGCGAGAGCCTCGAAACCTTGCGTTTCTTGGCTCTGATACCAATTGTAAGGATCAATTTAAACCTCACGCGATATCAATGTCTAGTAACAGCGGTGCGGAATCCGGTGTTACTATATGATTCAAGAACAATAATTAATAAAGTAAATAAACGATGAAAGCAATAAGAAAGACAAACCAATTGATGAACACTTCGATTAGAAACCTTGTTGCAACACACAAAAGTCTCGAATTTCTCTATGAGAATTTCGATGATCACCCCTTGTCTCCACACACAATAAACAAAAACCAGCAACCCTAAACTAGTTGTTACATATTCCTTATATAGGGGAGGCAAGCTTGGTCAACAAGCCATCTCAAAACCCTAATAAACCTAAAATTCCCGTATTTGACATTAATGGGTGTTGGGCTATATATTAGAGGCATGAACATTAGATGTGGGCTTACCTGATAATGGGCTTAGTGTTCACTACTTGGGCTTAGAGAGTTCCCGATTAGGCTTGCTTGGGCCGGCTCCTATGGGTTTATGATTAGACTTTAAGGCTTTGTAATGGGTATTATATAAACCCATAGTGTTTATGATTAGAGTAGCTTTTGTGATTACGATTTCTCTCTCTTTATTTGTAATTCCGATCAGTTTTCACTAGCTCAAAGAAAATATTTGTGTTTCATTCAAGATTTGATCTTTGTTAAATCTATTTCTTCTACTTTCTTCTTGAATCAATCACCTACGAGGATTCCGCACTCGTTTGTGATATCAATATCGTGTCTTGGTAGATTTTCTAGACCTACAATTGGTATCAGAGCCAAGAATCACTGATTCGAGGCTCTCACGGTATTGGATTCAAGTGTTTTCTTGAAAAAGGTTCGAGTTTTGGAGGTTTTGCTGTTGTTCTTGAGGTTTACGACATTTTTCTAGGTTTGTTTGGGTGTTTACGACTGCAAGTGTTTGAAGAACCTCATCGGAATCATGTTTACGAGTTCAAGCTTCGACTTTTATCCATTTACGACCAAGAAATGTAAGGGAATAATTTGTGGCTTGTGTATTAAATCATCACTTGGCGGACTATTTTGAAGGCCTATGTGATAGAATAGGTGGAGATTAGCTGGGTTATTGTTATATTGGGTCACTGGGCCAATTTAGATGTGGTTGGGCTCAATTAAACAATGTTTGGAGGGAGTTTAGTGGGCCTATATGGTCAAAAATGGGAATTAGTGGGTAATTAGGGTTACCAAAGATAGATTAGCTTCTTTTCCAAGCTAATCTCCCCCTATATAAGGATAGCTTATTTAGGAGATTAGGGTTGGTTGCTCTATTGGTGTTTTGAGATTTTGGTGTTCACGAAATTCTCCTAGAGAATTTCGATCAGTGTGTAAGCAATCAAGGGTGATATTAAAGTGTCTTTCTTGAATCGGTTTGTGTTCTTACTTATATTGTTATTGCTTTTTCGTATTATTCTTGATTTATCTTGAATCACTCTAATGTTTGGATTCCGCACACTCACTGGAGATCGCGATATCGTGTTTGGGTTCTTTTCGATCCTTACAATTGGTATCAGAGCCAAGAAACGCAAGTTTCGAGGCTCTCACGATATCGGATTCAAGGTTTTGGTAAACTAACGATTTGAGTTTTTTGTGGATTTTCAGCTTTTAGCATACTCGGAAGTATTTTTGCAGGTTTGGACACAAAACGGGAGTTCTCGTGGAGATTTACACAAGTTTTGAGACTTTTCGATTCGTCAACAACAACTTTTCGATCAACCTCTTGGTCGAAAATCCCTTTTTTCGCTTTTCTATGATCGAGAAAGACCACTTGTGTCTTTTCGATCAGTTTCCCTCAGTCGAAAAGTCCCTCCTTTGAGACTTTTCGATCAGAAATCTCGATCGGAAAGTCCCCTTTGAGACTTTTCGATCAGTCCTTTCCAATCGAAAAGTCCCCCTATGACCTTTCGATCAGCTCACTTTTCTATCGGAAAGTCCCCTCTGTGACTTTTCGATCAGCATACACTTTTTGATCAAAAAGTC
>JBCNJP010000007.1:304937-362751 GCA_039602395.1 Deinandra increscens subsp. villosa
TTGACGGCCGTGAAACGAATATTCAGATACCTGAAGTCCAATCCAAAGAGAGGGCTGTGGTATCCCAAGGATGAGATTTTTGATCTAAGAGGTTTCTCTGATAGTGATTACGGGGGTTGCAACATGGACCGGAAGTCAACCACCGGTGGAGCTCAATTTTTGGGAACAGATTGGTTTCATAGCAATGCAAGAAACAGTCAACGGTGTCTACCTCGCCAGCCGAAGCAGAATACATTGTTGCTGCTTCCTGCTGTTCTCAAGTTCTCTGGATCCAGAATCAGCTTCTGGATTATGGTTTGAATTTCATGTCCACCCCTATTAACATTGATAATACTGCTGCCATGTTCATTGTTAAGAACCCTGTCCAGCACTCTAAGACCAAACACATAGAGATTAGGCATCACTTTATTAGGGACTGTCATGAGAAAAAGCTGATTACCTTTCTGAGAATCAACTTGCAGATCTCTTCACCAAGGGATTTGATGTTTCTAGGTTTAACTTCCTAGTACAATCAATAGGAATGATTAACTTTGAGTAAGCTCTTCCTTAGGTTCCGTTAGAATAAGTGCCTTAGTCTTAGGTTGTGTCGTTTTAGAAGTATTGTCTTTGTTTGCTTTATGAACCCACAATAATCTGATCTTGAAAATCCAAAAAGATTTTATTTCTTTTTCAATCTTTCTGACACCAAGTTGAAAAGCCAAAAAGATTTTGTCTTTAAAATTTTGGATGAAAACACAAAAAGATTTTACTTTTAGTTTCTTTGTATCTTCTTAAGTTTTTGGTCATTTTTCTTGACCATCAAATAAAACTCTTCATTAAGTGTTAATCAAATCTTCAGATAATACCAAAAATATTTTATCTTATTTTTTTTATTTTTATTTTATTTTATTTTTTATATTTATTTTTTTATTTTATTTTGTGTCTTTGTGTCAGTCGGTCTGGCCTAAACCGACTCACGGTTGAAAAATTGAAGAAAATCAAAAAAATTTTGAAAAATAAATAAAAATCACTAAAAATAGAATAGGGTCATTTCAAACAACTTTTGTGAAGATACTTGTTGTTTACCTGATGAAAAAGTCAAAATCTTGAATTCTTAGTGATGCTTCAATAAATACTGAAAAATTGAAGAAAATTCCAAAAATTTGCAAAAATAAATAAAAATCATGTAAATTAGAATCGAGTAATTCCCAACAACTTTTGTAAAGAAACTTGATGGGTACTTGAGTCTAAGCACAAGATTTTTGCAATTCTACAATGCTTAAAATAAACTTTGAGAAAGAAAACCAGAAAATTTTGGTTTTGGTTGGGCAGACTATAAGGAACATGATATAATTCTGGTCTTGTGATCTGACCATAGGACATAATCCAATCGATTAGTAATTCTATCATTCGATGTGTCGGTAGGCTCAGCAAAATAAGAATTAGGCAAATCCTGTGATTAAACTCTTAAAACCATGAAATTGTGGACTTTAAGTCAAAACAGTTAGCAAAATCCTTTAAATTTGCTTAAGTCCATGCTAAGTAAGTTAACCAACACACTCGAGTATTTCTTTTGCGGAAAGTGCTGATTTCAAACCATACAATAAGTGTGAAATATCACACATTCATCAAATTAGTGTGAATCATCACACATCAATCAATAAGTGAGAAATATCTCACATCCATCCATTGACCGTGACACATCTGCTGAGGAAACTCTGACCTTGTGTTCACGCGTCCCATCATTATCATTGAAAACATACCGTGACACATCTGCTGAGGAAACTCTGACCTTGTGTTCACGCGTACTGTCATTATCATTGAAAACATTCCGTGACACATCTGCTGAGGAAACTCTGACCTTGTGTTCACGCGAACCAAAAATACACATCCATCTTGAAATTAGTACTTCCCTCTAAAGAAATAGGGGGAAGAAATTCCATATGTGTGTTGTGCATGACTGAAGTGCTAAACAGACAAAGCTAGGATAACTGTTTGACTTAGTTGAATAAAAGGTCAATCACAACTTTCATTAAAACGGACTAAAACATGATAAATGACATCACAGAGTTTTTTGCTGAAAATTGCCTTGTTTGAGCTTAAGTGGATAACAATACCGACAATCTGACTTAGGTTACTGAATATGAGAGGGAATTTAACTTGTAAGGGTCTGTGATCACGTAATTGACCGGTTTGATTCCTAACATAGTCCAACCATTACCGAGCAAAAATATGCAAATTATGCAAATAACTGGAAATTGCCAGAAAATAAGGCTTTAACGATGCAAATGAAAGCACTACGCTTTAATATAACCAAATTTGTTATAAAACGTGAATTTGGGTGCTTTGTGCTTAAAAACATCAAGTTTGGGAGAAATTAGTCAAATTTGAGGTACATTTGCAATTTTAAGTCAAATTAACCGTTGTGGTAAGTTTGGGTTGGCCTGACTCAAGTTAATTTGTGAGGACCGATTTTCACTACAAGAATCCCGATCTTGAGCAAGAACATGGTTCGGATTCGAAAACTCAAAACAAATGAAGAAGATGATGATGATGAATCATGAAATCATAAACAAGAAAGATGATGAACAACTCGAATGAATTCATTAATCGAAAGATTACAATCAAAGAATCATGAAGAACACTCTCTCTCTCTAGAAAATCCATGACTCACTCTCTCTCTAGAATGGAAATCTCACACTCTACAAGAAATTCATCATCTCCACATTCGGAGACTCCTTTACTTGTAATGGGCACCCTCACTATATATAGTGAGGGTGACTAACAACAGAAAAACATAACTGAATGAACGAAATTACAAGTAAAGATAAATAACAAAAATTGATAATTAAATCAAAGCTGATTAAATTAATCCGAAGCTTGACTCGCTCGAACCGATCTTCCGTTGACTTTTACGTTGACCGTTGACCCGAACGGTTGACTTTTCCAGAACACGGTCTTCGGTCCAATCTCGCAAGCCTCGAGCATCACAACTTAGTCTCTAAATCGATTCACATGGATTCTTCAGTCGGATGCTTCGGTAAACAGATTTGATGGCGTCAGTCACATAAATTTTTGTTCTAACAATTTCCCCCTTGACTGATGCTTTCAAATCTGTTCAACTGCTGAAGAATCGCTCTGTCGTACATCTTCAATGAGAAAGTGATAAACCGGAAACAATCTGTCGTAGAGATTCCCCCTCTGAATAAGCTTCTTCTTTTCTTGTTGCTCCAGTTCGAGATCCAAGTGTTCCGCTCACTCGGTTCACACGGTCGGGTACAATACTAAGAAAATGCTACATCTCGGAGTCATAACCGCAACAAACTGAATCAGATAAACCAGTTTGACACCGAACATGCTCTAACTCCGAATAATCGACCCGATATCCAAATCCATAATAATTCCTCCTATTTCTCTAAATCTCTCCAAAAACATCAAGTCGAAAGCGTAAAAATCAGATGCGGAGAGTCGAACCGTCGCGATCGGTTGCCTAGAGAAACCGGATAAACAATCTTGAAATCGGACAATCTTGCAAAAAACCGGAAGCCGGATGCTGACAGTTGTGAATAATCTGCTTGACTGAGGTTGGATGCGAAAATTAAATAAACTGTTAAATTTCTTCAATAAACGGCCATCCGAGAGATTTAATCGGATAAATTCCAATATTTAACTGAGATTCCAGTTAATCCGGTTAGATGACGACAGCGCTGCATCCACTAAAAATAAACCGTGAGATATAACGAGAAAGCCGAGTAATTAACCGGATAATAAAGCTAACCCGTCAGTGATCGATAGCAAATGTTGCGCGCGACGTCAATAAACGAGAACCTCGATAAAATGAAATAAATCCAAGACCAATTAAAAATTTTCTGAATTTTCGTCGCGGCTTTATCTCGTAAGTCTTGTAGAAAAACTGATAAGAAAATACCCGCAGTTAACGAATAATGCAGAATATATAATTAAAGGTGAAAATCTCTTGAGAAAGCACAATATGTGTGCATTAAAATTCAGCCAATCAGGAAGGAGCTTTTAAAAAATCCATCTACCGCTAGAATTTAGTGCAATCAACGGATTATTACAATCCGTGTCATGACTTCGCTGGCCAATCAGAGGAAAGATGCAGAAGCTATCCAACGGACCAGAAAAAAAATGATCCAACGGTTTGGGGGAGCACGATCCGAGTGAGAATAGGAGGACCAATCAGAAAACTCCAACAAAAACTTATTCAACGGATCTTTGTGGAGGTCTGGCCCACGCGCTTACTATTTTCACCAATAGGAAATCGACAGGCCAATAGGCTCTCAACGGATTCTTGTGCATAAATGGGACCCACAAGCGACTTCTTGGACCAATCAGAAGTTGACAACGCTGAACATTCCAACGTTTCTTTTAATCACCTGGGGCCCACTTGACTTCTTTCCTCCAATGGCAAAGCGACAACGGTTAGGGCAAGTAAAGAAAACCGACATAGGAGAGAGAATGGAATTCTCATGCAGCCTATGGGTCGATGCCACGTCACCTTCTTCTCCACAAAGTCGTCTTCAACATTCGAAACCCTAATCAGCCGGAATTCATCACCGGAAAATCGCATAACCACCGGAAAACCGTATAACGACCATATCTCAGTCAAAACTCAACGAAAATTCACGTTTTTTATGTCCCTGAACTCGTACTTCGATTCTCTACACATCTAGACGAACAGAATCCTCTGAAACGAACTCGAATAAAACCCAGTTGACAAGTTCGCTAAGCAAACAAGTACGCTAACCATGCCGGAAGTTCGCTAAGAGGTAGAGAAGTACGCTAGGACACTCCTGAAGTTCGCTAAGGAACAAGTTCGCTAAAGCAAACCTCAAGTTCGCTAACAACCTCAACAAGTTCGCTAGGGCAATCTGCATATCTTCAAGACTGATGAACAATTCTGGAAAACTCGATGAACACGAAGAACTTACTTGTTAACTTGAATCTGCCCAAAACCGTAAGGAAAACCCGTAATGATGCACGAAATATGAAGCTAAACCATTCACGAGATTATTGTGGCCACCAACAACCCATAAACAGCAGCTAATCGGATCAAAACAGTCTTCAAAATTCTGCAAATCTTCAAGAACACGAAGAACACACACTTACACCGTCAGTGTGTGTTTTTCCAGATCCGCTCAAACCGCTGAGAATCAGACGAAATGGATGCTTCCAATGGATCCGGAATGCGTTTTCCACTGAGAATCATACCTCACTTCATCCGAAAACATGAAGAATCGCCCAGAAAATGAAGAATCAAGCTCCAAAATCTTCAAAAACTCCAAATACGGGAAAACCCCAAAGTTACGAAAAAATGAGCTCGGATCTACATTTTCTCCACAGATTTGAACAAGATGAAGATGAAATAACATCTAGATGCACTCCATAACACGAATCAATCATCCATATCATCAGAATCCATCCAGAATCGAAGAAAAAATAGAAAAAAGTCTCTAAAAACTAAGTTTTCTCATCTTCACCATTCAAGCTCAAAATCACAGATTCGAGTGACCAGATTCACGGTGAGATGAATCTGATCGGTACCCGCTCTGATACCATTTGTTAGGACCGATTTTCACTACGAGAATCTCGATCTTGAGCAAGAAATGGTTCGGATTTGAAAACTCAAAACAAATGAAGAAGATGATGATGATGAATCATGAAATCATAAACAAGAAAGATGATGAACAACTCGAATGAATTCATTAATCGAAAGATTACAATCAATGAATCATGAAGAACACTCTCTCTCTCTAGAAAATCCATGACTCACTCTCTCTCTAGAATGGAAATCTCACACTCTACAAGAAATTCATCATCTCCACATTCGGAGACTCCTTTACTTGTAATGGGCACCCTCACTATATATAGTGAGGGTGACTAACAACAGAAAAACATAACTGAATGAACGAAATTACAAGTAAAGATAAATAACAAAAATTGATAATTAAATCAAAGCTGATTAAATTAATCCGAAGCTTGACTCGCTCGAACCGATCTTCCGTTGACTTTTACGTTGACCGTTGACCCGAACGGTTGACTTTTCCAGAACACGGTCTTCGGTCCAATCTCGCAAGCCTCGAGCATCACAACTTAGTCTCTAAATCGATTCACATGGATTCTTCAGTCGGATGCTTCGGTAAACAGATTTGATGGCGTCAGTCACATAAATTTTTGTTCTAACATAATTTGATTCAATAGGGTTTTTAGTCAAGTGTGTGAATTTTAAATTTTTCTGAGTCAAATTGGTGTTATTTAACATTTTATGGGCTTAGAAATTTCAAAAATTCCCAAATTACCCTTAATTAGTTCACTAAAAGTTTTTTCACATTCACTAAGTTCAAAATTGAATATTTTAGTGTTTTTGTGTCGGGTGTTCTCTTTTTGGTAAATATTTGGTCATGAACCAGAAAGTTTTTCATAAAAACAACTTGCTGTCAAATCTTTCTAAAATGATAGATTTTTCTGCTGTTGGCAATCTCAAGTTTATGATTGGCGATCTCAAGTTTATGCTTGGCGATCTCGAATCTAACTTGGCGATCTAGGGGTCCCTTTGCTAATTTTTAAATAACTGAGAGTTCAACTTGGCAATCTCGCCTTATCTGGTTTCCCCTTGGCGATCTCACTGTGAGACGGATCACCTTTGGCGATCTCAGGGTCCCTTAGCCAATTTTTAATAATTTATATGTTTACTCTTGGCGATCTCGCTAAGTGTGTGGTTGGTAATCTCGGCAATTAGGTCTTGGCGATCTCGCATGAGACCGAAACTTAACTTGGCGATCTTTCCATAAAGGTCTTTCCACTTGGCGACTTCGTTTGTAATCTGTCTTTTTGGCGATCTCGGTTACCAGAAAATAAAACCCTAAGTGTTAAACGACCTCGCCTTCATAAATAAAAGAGGAGGTTTCTTTTTTCATTCACTCCTCTCGTTCGAACTCACACAACCCGCTCCCTCTCTCTCGACGAACCATCGGTGAACCTAATACCCTCCCTCCGATCATCGATTTCTCTCGAAATCGAACCATTCGAGTTTTTTCTGCAATAGGGGTTGGATCGCACAACCTTCCGACTCTCACAGGTTCGATTTCATCTCTTGGTTAGTGTTGTTGGATTGTTTTTTAGTTTGGGTGAAATTTTTGAGGCCGACAGATTGATGAGATCAGTTTAGGGTTCTTACTCTATCAAAATTTGTTGTTGATTTCACAGATTTTCTCAACAACCTACGGTCTCTAACTTTAATTGCGAGATATTACAGGTAATTGAATCCATCACCCTCATCTAATTATGAAACTAAGTCCGATCATGAACAGGAGTAGGTTATGATGATTGATTATGGGTTCTTGATATCTCAATAAGGAAATGGTTAGTTTCGAATAACTCATTGTGAATGAATCAAGTCTAAGCACTCTGATTTCATTCATAAGTTATTGAACCACACTTTGAGTTTTTAGTCATGAACAGGGCCGAAATTCTAAAATAAATTGAGAGTGTTATTTAACAAATGTGTGATTGTTTGGAATCTATACTGGTTTGAGAATGTTAACTGTGATACAAACTCATAGATTGATTGAAACCTATTGCTTGCTTTATGCTATGTAGGTAGTGCTTGATCTTGAAGCTTTGTTTTTGAATAATTCATTGTTGTTCTCTCAATTGGTCAATTTCCAAACTGTGAGTGAGATGTTTTGATGATGGTTGTTCCAAAACACAGATGTGTTGCATTTAGGATGTTTCTAAATGCAATCCGGGTTTCAAAAGCCTCAAAATTGAAGCTAAACTAAACTTTGCTTTAGTTTGACCCGATAAGGAAATAAGCTGAATTTTTAGAACCATCCATGTCAAAATTTTAAATTTTTTGAAAAAGAAACAAAAATGATGAGTTTAGTTAATTGTTTAAGCCCTAAATGAGATGAACTTGATGTAAATCTCATTCTTTTGGTCCAAATGGTAAATTTCTGTCAATTTTATCCGCATGACCAAAATTGGACTTTAACAGGTCTAAACTCATTCCAATAAGAGTCTCTTGACTCAAATACCTTGAGGAATGAAATCCTTGATGAGAAATGGTAACATTGGTCGCTTTCATGTTGTTTTAAATAAAATTGACCAAATAATGCAACATAAAGGCTACTTATGACCATTTTATTAGGTTTCTCATTCTCATTGGAAATTCACTGGATATGCAACCTAATTTGATAAAATAAGTCAAGTTCAGGACTTTAACTTGTATAACATAGGTTTGAACTTAATTTAGGTCAAATCTGCAATGTTTAACTTGTCTTGACTTGGTTTTATGATAAATGTTTGCATAGTTGACTTTTTAAGTCAAATCTTGTGAATTCAATTTTGTTTAATGAATCTGACCCTTTTTAGGCTATGTGTGGATTTCAATCAATTGTTTAACAAATTTTTGCCTGATTTAATAACAGATTCTGTCCAGAAACACTCCAAGATCCTATCATCTCTTTCATTGATCTTAGCTCAATTTTAGATCATCAAAGAGGTATGTTTCATGAATTCCCGGCAATGTTTGATATACAATTATTGAGCTACACAGGGGCAAATTCATTAAACTTGTTCAATCTACTTGAATAACCTTAGTCAAATTCCTAATCTGTGAATGATTGATCACAAACACGATCAAGCTTTGAACGTGTTGATTTCTTGATATTTCTCAATTAGATCTTAGTAAACTCTAGATCTTCGTTGAGGTATGTCTTCTTGTTTTGGTCAAAAATTCACAAAGGAATTTCGTATTCCAAACTTAGATTGTGAGGTAGAGTGCTTAATGATCAAATGAGCAAATAATCCAAGTTAGGATGGTGACACGATGATTTAGCGAGGAAAACTCCAGAATCCTTCAAGTTGCCTCTGGGAATCCTGGATAAAAACCTCGGGAGCCGGCCGAATAGCCGCCTCCTAGTCAATTTTATTGATAACGAAACGAAGAATTACAAGTGTTGAGCTATTGTGATCGAAATCTAAGTGTTACAGAGAGTATTTTGTGAGTGTGTGTGGTATCTGGTCCCTATCATCGATCACAAAGCCGGTTTATATAGTTACAAAGTAATAACAAGAAGTGCTAAAAATAAGGGATTCTTCCACCAAGTCCTTGTGAACGTTAGGAGTCAGTTATGGCACGTTCTTTAATGCTTGACCTGGTCTTTAGCGTTCATTTACACGTCCATTTAAGCCTGCAATTGATTAGGACACGTGGACAATTGAAATGGTTAGTCGATAACTGCATTTCAGGATACCGAACCTGTCAGGATACTGAACCACTTGAGCTTCCGGCAAGGATCCTGAAATAAAACAACCAACTATCCTATATTTTAGGGATTCTCCCCATTAAGTCAATATGAACGTTGTGGACCACTTAGTCCACGTTCTTTAGTCTTTGTCCGAGTCTTTAGGCTTGTTTTACACATTTTCTTTACCTGCAAGAAAATAAATACGAGGAACAACATAGCGGTTAGTCGATAACCGTAATTCAGGATGCCCGAACCTATCAGGATTCTCAACCCGTCTGAGGATACTGGACCACTTGAGCTTCCGCCAAGGATTCCGAAATATCAGCCCAAACAATTGTCCCTGAATTTTGACAGTTGTCGACCATGAAGACGGCTGTGAAAATTCAAACTCTTGAAATAATTACGGAGATGACTCGTTAGCTCCTGATTTGATTGCGACGCAACTTCTCATGAGACGTCTCCATAAATAGCCCTGATTTACCGAAACCTTCTCGATTTCTCTTTTTGTCCAGGTCGGCTCCTTCCCTTTTCCTTTCGATTTTCTTCCGCGATCAAGACCAATGAAGAAGATGTTGAAGTCTTCACTGCTAAGGCTTGGATATAGCTACCTGGAAAGGAACTCTAGACAAGCTTGGGGGTGCTGAGAGCTGGAGTTACCCCTTTTGAATTTCCTGCATGGTTAATACTAGTATCCGACTTTCTTTATCATGGTGTGTTTGCCCTTTGTTTTTTATTTTGTTCATGAAAAATTTTGAAATATTTAAGTGAGAATCCCATGAGGTTCCTCATGAATATTAAGGTAGTAAAAATGCTTTAAGTTAAGTATGTAAGTTGACAAACCATGACACAAGTCAGCATGATATAATGTCATAATTTGAAAGTACATTACCTGAATAGTCCCTTAAGTAGGTTTTACCTTGGGCGCATTTATATGGATTCTGGAATCCTCTTTCAGCATCCTTGAGGATACTGTTAGGACCGATTTTCACATCAAGAATCCCGATCTTGAGCAAGAATAAAGGATCAAATGAGAAAAACTCAAAACAAATGAAGAAGATGATGATGATGAATCATAGATAATCAACATAAGAAGAAAGATGAACAAATCGAATGAATTCATTAATCGAAAGATTACAATCAATGAATCATGAAGAACACTCTCTCTCAAGAATCCATGACTCACTCTCTCTCTCTAGAATGGAAATCTCACACTCTACAAGAAATTCATCATCTCCACATTTGGAGACTCCTTTACTTGTAATGGGCACCCTCACTATATATAGTGAGGGTGACAAACAACAGAAATACATAACTGAATAAACGAAATTACAAGTAAGGTAAATAACATAAATATTAATTAAATCAAAGTTGATTTAATTAATCCGAAGCTTGACTCGCTCGAATCGATCTTCCGTTGACTTTTACGTTGACCGTTGACCCGAACGGTTGACTTTTCCGGAAAACGGTCTTCGGTCCAAACTGCAAGCCTCGAGCATCACAACCTGCGTCTCTGAATCAATTCACATGGATTCTTCAGTCGAATGCTTCGGTAAACACATTTGATGGCGTCAGTCACATAGATTTTTGTTCCAACAATTTCCCCCTTGACTGATGCTTTCAAATCTGTTCAACTGCTGAAGAATCGCTCTGCCGTACATCTTCAATGAGAAACTGATAACACGGAGACAATCTGTCAAAGAGATTCCCCCTCTGAATAAGCTTCTTCTTTTCTTGTTGCTCCAGTTCGAGATCTAAGTGCTGCAGTTCACTCGGTTCACACGGTCGGGTACAATACTGAGAAAATGCTACATCTCGGAGTCCAAACTGCAACAAACTGAATCAGATAAACCAATCAAACATCGAACATGCTCCAACTCCGGATAATCGACCCGATATCCAAATCCATAAGAATTCCTCTTATTTCTCTAAATCTCCCCAAAAACATCAAGTCGGAAGCATAAAATCTGATGCGGAGAGTCGAACCGTCGCGATCGGTTGCCTAGAGAAACCAGATAAATAATCTTGAAATCAGACAATCTCGCGAAAAACCGGAAGCCGGATGCTGACAGTTGTGAATAATCTGCGCGACTGAGGTTGGATGCGAAAATAAAATAAACTGTTAAATTTCTTCAAGAAACGGTCATCCGAGAGATTTAATCGGATAAATTCCATAATTAACTGAGATTCCAGTTAATCCGGTTAGTTGACGACAGCGCTGCATCCACTAAAAATAAAACCGTGAGATATAACGAGAAAGCTGAGTAATTAACCGGATAATAAAGCTAACCCGTCAGTGATCGATAGCAAACGTTACGCGTGACGTCAATAAACGAGAACCCCAATAAAATGAAATAAATCCGTGGCCAATAAATTTTTCTGAAATTCCGTCGCGGCATTATCTCGTTCGTCTCGAAAAACTGATAAGAAAAACGCTCGCGTTTGACGAAATATGCTGAAAAATAAATTAGTGGTATTAAATCTTCCAAGAAAACCATGATCCTTGCTTTTAAAATCTGACCAATCAGAAAATATGCTTGAAAGACCATAATCCGTTTCATTGGATATGAACCAATAAAAAAATCAGCAAGAAATCTGATCAAACGGTGCTCAAAAAATCGAATCCAATGGCTGTGAGGGCATGATCCGTGTGAAGGGCATATCAGCCAATCACAGAGCACCTGTCAAAGAGCATTCATCGTTTGTCTCCATCTGGTGGGTCCCACGAGAAATAAATTCAGCTCAAAAGGTAAAAGAATAAAACCAGCAGACCTACGATTTTCTTTCCATGCGGGGCCCATGCAGAATTGTTTTTCAGCTAATGGGAAATAGACAACAAATTAATTCCCAATGATTCTTTCCAACAGGTTGGTCCCACGCCAATGTTTTCATCCAATAGAAACTCGACAGCAGCTAGCAACCAACGGATTCTTTAATCAGGTGGACCCCAAGCACATTCTCATCCAGCCAATTAAAATTCGACACACATAAAGGGTGACCGGATGAAGACAAAAGAGGAGGGAGAGTGCTGCCATTATCATTCCCTGTCAGCCAACCACCCCTCGACACCTCATCTTCTCTCCCATCCATCACCATTTAATCTGCGAAACCCTAGACCGCCGGAGAAAAAACAGATCGGAAAAAACAAGCTCGCCGGAAAACCGTGAAATGCTCATAACTCCTTCAAAACTCAACGAAAAACATCGAATTTTATGTCCCTGAACTCGTAATCCAATTCTCTACAAACCTGGACGAACAAAAATATCTGAAACGAACTTGAACGAAAACCCAGTTGACAAGTCCGCTAAGAAAACAAGTCCGCTAAAGCCACCAGAAGTTCGCTAAGACGAACATGAAGTTCGCTAAGACCTCAAGTTCGCTAAAGCACACCTCAAGTACGCTAAAAATCAACAAGTTCGCTAAGAAATGGATGAAGTACGCTAAGAAGAAAAGAAGTTCGCTAAGAACATCTTCATATCTTCAAGAACAGGTACAAGTTCGCTAAGAACATCTTCATAACTTCAAGAACTGATGAACAATTCTGGAAAATCGATGAACACTATGAATACTTACTTGTGAACTTGAAATCTGCACAGAAACAACTGGGAAACCCATAATGATGCACGAAATGAGAAGCTAAACCATTCACGACATTATTGTGGCCACCAACAACACATAAACAGCAGCAACTCGGATCAAATCAGCTCCCAAATTTGGAAATCTTCAAGAACACGAAGAACACACAGTTACACCGTCAGTGTGTGTTTTTCCAGATCCGCTCAAACGGTTGAGATTCAGACGAAACGGATGCTTCCAATGGATCCGGAACGTGTTTTCCACTGAGAATCATACCTCATATCATCCAAATCCATGAAGAAATGCCCAGAAAACGAAGAATTAAAGCTAAAAATCTTGAAAATCTTCAAATACGGGAAAAACTTCAAAGTTCCAAAAACAGCTTCGGATCTTCATTTCTCCACCAGATCTGAAGATGTAGAACATAAACAAACATAAAGATGAACTCCAGAACACGAATCGATCATCCATATCATCAGAATCCATCCAAAAATGAAGAAAAAATAGAAAAAAGTCTCTAAAAAATAAGTTTTCTCATCTTCACCATTCAAGCTCAAAATCACAGATTCGAGTGACCAGATTCACGGTGAGATGAATCTGATCGGTACCCGCTCTGATACCATTTGTTAGGACCGATTTTCACATCAAGAATCCCAATCTTGAGCAAGAATAAAGGATCAAATGAGAAAAACTCAAAACAAATGAAAAAGATGATGATGATGAATCATAGATAATCAACATAAGATGAAAGATGAACAAATCGAATGAATTCATTAATCGAAAGATTACAATCAATGAATCATGAAGAACACTCTCTCTCAAGAATCCATGACTCACTCTCTCTCTAGAATAGAAATCTCACACTCTACAAGAAATTCATCATCTCCACATTTGGAGACTCCTTTACTTGTAATGGGCACCCTCACTATATATAGTGAGGGTGACTAACAACAGAAATACATAACTGAATAAACGAAATTACAAGTAAGGTAAATAACATAAATATTAATTAAATCAAAGTTGATTTACTTAATCCGAAGCTTGACTCGCTCGAACCGATCTTCCGTTGACTTTTACGTTGACCGTTGACCTGAACGGTTGACTTTTCCGGAAAACGGTCTTCGGTCCAAACTGCAAGCCTCGAGCATCACAACCTGCGTCTCTGAATCAATTCACATGGATTCTTCAGTCGAATGCTTCAGTAAACAGATTTGATGGCGTCAGTCACATAGATTTTTGTTCCAACAAATACCTGTGGTAAAAGCATATCAGTTTCGAAATTGAGTTAAACTGGGGACAAGCCCGTGCAATTCTGGGGACAAGCCCGTGCATTTCTGGGGACAAGCCCGTGTAATCGTGGGACTAAGCCAATTCTGGGGACAAGCCCGTGCTTTTCTGGGGACAAGCCCGTGCATTTCTGGGGACAAGCCCGTGCATTTCTGGGGACAAGCCCGTGCAAACGTGGGACTAAGCCAATTCTGGGGACAAGCCCATACGTAAGTGACATGAAAATGCCAAAACCTTAGATAACACGTTGGTGTTATAAACCTTAGATAATTCGTGAGGATAGCACGTCTGCTATTACTTGAGGATCCGCCCAATGGCGAATAACGAGCGCTCCTGGCGATTCTTGGAAAAGGTGAAGACCTTTTAAGCCTTAGTTAACACGTGAGTGTTAAAAACCTTGAGAATCCTCCCAGCAGCCTCCAGTGACAAGATTGTCAGCCACCCCTGGAGTGGACTGGTCCGGCCACCTTGAGCATACTGGTGGACAACGTGCGCTCCTGGCGAGGGATGTGCGCTACTGGCGATTACCCAAACGTAGATGAGGTGAAATCCTCTTAAACCTTAGAAGGTATGCAGGATACCTTAAACGGAGGAGAGGTGATCAGCCTCTAACTGGGGATATACCCAAATTACTTTAGTTAGGATTCTGAGAATCTGCAGAACACTCAACACTTGGTGAGGGGTGGGTGTTAGCTTAGCTAACACCTATCCGATGCTTAAGTCAGTATAGTGTAATAAAGATAATAATATCAGTATTGAAATCGGATTAGTATACGTACCTTGTAGTATTTTGGCAGTGAGGATCCTTAGGATTCTGAGAGGATTCCAGTGGGATTCTGTCACACCCCCAAATTAACCACTAACGGAGTTTATACCGTTAAGGGGTGCGACCAGACCAGGACCACAACCATTAGTTACAAATACTAAACGAATCAGAGTAAAGTCCAAGACATTCATTTCAAACAGTTTCAAAAATTACGCAGCGGAATAAAAACAATAGTATTTTAGCACTAGCCACGTGCTTTACAAATCATTGTTTCAAATCAAAATCCCCAGTTAGTTTAATGAAAGTAAAAGTCTTCACGTGCCATGCCAACCTTCAATGGATACTCTTCAACGATCTGCAAAAGTGAAAACCACACAAGTGTCAACCTAACGGTTGGTGAGTTCACAGTGGGCATGACATGCATTGACCCGGTCTCATAATCATAATCGTGTCAACATATGTATTCGTAATATTCGTTTGTGAAAAGCAATGCTCAGTTATATACGTCAATTCATAAACATTTGTTATTTAGTAGAGTTATTGTCCGTAACAGAGTTATCACGTATGTACTAGTCTTGTATAATTAAAGTGCTCAACCGATATCGCGGGTAGCTAATCCGTTGTTTCCATGCACTAAGGAAGTTTGTACCAAAGCTGACCATTTAGTATCGTAGAGGCAGAGCCTTCAGCCATTTTGTTTTGTGGACATTCGTCATCGCGGCTTTGCCTCCCCCGTGTCCTCTCGGGATCACGGTCAAATAGGCTGATATTGTACCTCCGTGCACCTCCAGTGTCACGAGGCGGAGTTTGTCAAACTCCAGTAGATCTACCCAACATCCCTCGCTTTACAATTAATGGCACAATTAAGTTGAGGACTTTTTCAGTTAAAAAGGCAATCCTTAGAAATCATGTGATATCATGTGGTTTAGACTTTAACCTACACTAGCCATATTAAAACGGTTTTCGTTTCAGAAATAGTTTGTTAAGTTTCACAAGTGTTTCCCATAAAACACTTCAAGTTCATCAAGTAGATGCATAGCATTCTAAGTTTTCAGTGTTATCAAGTGGTGCATAGCACTCGTAAAGTTGTCAGCATTGTTTTCCATTAAGTTATTCAGTGTGTCCCAAACGGGCTCATAGTAAACGGGTTAGTGACACTCACCTTTGGTTGCACTGCTACGCTTGTTATATAATCCAAGTTTTGCTTAACGAAGACCTATGAACACGTTTAGGTCTTAAGTATTAGTTTGGTGTCTAATCTTTACTTAACGTCACTATGGCCCATAACATAGTACGTTGAAACTATGACTCGACATACGACACACGACACCGATGGTTGATCATAAACAAGGGTTCATATACATCAGAAATCAAAGCATGTATCATCATGGCATAACATTCAAGCAAATTGCACAAGTTTGGATTCTAGTCTCAGTTTCGCTAGCAGTTTCGCTAGTCAGTTTCGCTGTGTGCACGGGCAGCACTTTCGCTAGGCAATACCCGATGACACAGTTTCGCTAGGCTAGTTTCGCTCGAAACTGTTGGCACAGTTTCGCTAGCCTAGTTTCGCCCGAAACTGGTTTGAACTTTCGTTCAGGGAATTTCGCTCGGTAGATTCGCTCGAGCTGGTCTGGTTGGTTTACCCGGCGACACTGCAGTTTCGCTGCATAGTGTCGCTGGTTGAAGATATGCATAGTTTCGCTGGACAGTTTCGCCCAGAGAACATGACAGTTTCGCTGGTCGCGAAAAACATACGGATCAACCTAAAAATCAACCTAACAGCTTCCATACTTCATGCAATTCATTGTTTAGCATACATAGGCATTTACCAGCATCAAACAACAAGTTTTAACACCTTATTCATGCATTTTCATCATCAAATCACCAAAATGCATTTAAAACCCTAAAGTGACCTAATTAGCATAAATCTCTATCATGGTTGGATTTCAGACGTAAAGTTGCAAACTTTATTATAGATCTAGCATTCCTAAGCATTCCTACAGAAGATCTAACAATATCATGAAGGTTTAAGCATGCTTTATGAAGAAACACATAGAAAACACATAGAAATGGCATAAAGGAAGGTTTTGGGACTCACGATTCGATCAAGGAATCAAATGGATGTTGTCTTGAGGCTGAGATCTTGGTTTTCTTGATGGTTTTCAGCTGACCAGATCTCCAGAGAAGAGTGTGTGTGTTTTTGTGTAAATGAGGCAAATAGGAGAACTAGGGTTTATTAAGATTATTTATATCAGAGGCTAGTTTCGCTGGCAGTTTCGCTGGCCTGGCGAAACTGGCTCTGGTCGCGTTTTAATTGGTTAGCTTAGCTGGCTACCGGGCGACACTACAGTTTCGCCCGGTAGTTTCGCTGGATGCATAACTTAGGCAATTTTTACATAATCAAGGATTTACAATTTGTCATGCTATTCATAATATTAAATCATGCGTTTAAATCACTTTGCACATAATGACATTAATAAATGAACACATAGCACATATGGGCGGGTTTGGTGATCAACCAAAGGTCGTGGACGTATTCGGCCTAGTTAAGCATTAGTTACTAAGTTAACACTTATAATGTACCTAACGGAATTGTCTAACGGAAGTAAACCTTGAAATTCTCGGATGTCACATCATCCCCTTGTAATTGGAATTTTCGTCCCGAAAATTATTCTTGTGTCGTAGCGTTCGCAGCATCAGCTGTCGTTGCTGGGGAAAGAAAGCAAAAGTTTTAGGGTTGCCACATCCTCCTCCTGTTAAAGGAATTTTGGTCCCCAAAATTAAATCATACCTTGAGTTTCTGTGGACGTGTGCTCGAACAAGTGAGGATACTTCTTCTTCATCTGATCCTCTCGTTCCCAAGTATATTCTGGTCCACGTTTTGAGTTCCATCGAACCTTGACGATCGGAATCTTGCTACGTTTGAGGGCTTTCTCCTCGCGTCCCATGATTTCTACCGGTTGCTCGATAAATCTCAGATGTTCATCAATTTCCAATTCTTCCAAAGGAATTATTTCGATGTCTTCAGCCAGACATTTCTTTAGGTTCGAAACGTGAAACACGTTGTGAACTCCATCGAGTTCAGCAGGGAGTTGTAATCGATAGGCCACCGGGCCTACTTCCCCGATGATTTCAAACGGTCCGATATAGCGAGGATTTAGCTTTCCACGCTTTCCGAAGCGTATCACACCTTTCCAGGCAGATACCTTCAATAGTACCTTGTCGCCTACCTCGAACTTCAAAGGTTTACGGCGTTTGTCGGCATAGCTCTTTTGTCTGTCACGTGCTGAGGCTATCCGTTTTCTGATTTGTATGATCCGTTCAGTCGTATCATGAATGATTTCCGGTCCTGTGAGTCCTTTCTCACCCGTTTCGGCCCAACACATGGGCGATCTACACTTTCTGCCATAAAGAGCTTCAAAAGGTGCGGCACCGATACTTGAATGATAACTGTTGTTGTAGGATAACTCCACCAACGGAAGATGAGCCTCCCAGTCTTTACCAAAGTCGAGAACGCAAGCTCGGAGCATGTCTTCTAGGTTCTGAATAGTTTGTTCCGTCTGACCGTCGGTCTGCGGGTGATAGGCTGTACTCATATCCAGTCTGGTTCCCAGTGCTTCTTGCATAGATTGCCATAGTCGGGAAGTAAATCGAGGATCTCGATCAGAGATAATAGTCTTAGGCACTCCATGACGTGCCACAATCCGATTAATGTACAGCTTAGTTAACTTGTCCATATTGTCACTTTCCCTCATCGGGATGAAGTGAGCAGATTTGGTTAACCGATCAATGATAACCCAAATCGCATCCGGTCGATTTGATCGATGAGGTAATCCCGTTACAAAATCCATGGAGATATCCTCCCATTTCCATTCTGGGATCTTTGGTTGCTGTAATAGCCCAGAAGGCTTTTGGTATTCAATCTTCACTCTTGAGCATGTTAAACACTTAGCCACATATCGAGCGATGTCGGCTTTCATATTCGGCCACCAATACAAGTTCTTCAAATCTTGGTACATCTTATCCGATCCAGGGTGCACCGAATATCTTGACTTGTGAGCCTCGTCCATCACGAGCTCACGAAGATTTCCAAGTAGAGGAACCCAAATTCTGTCATTGTAATATCTGAGTCCGTCGGTCTTAACTTCAGAGTTACCATCTACCCCTCGCAGTGCTTCAGCTGCGAAGTTTTCTTCTTTCAAAGCTTCTTGTTGGGCATCGCGGATCCGATCCGGCAATCCCGTGTGGATGGTAAGTTGCAGCGCTCGTACTCGTCGAGGCTTTTCGTATTCTTTCCGACTTAAGGCATCAGCCACAACATTGGCTTTTCCCGGATGATACTTAATCGCTAAGTCATAATCATTCAGTAGCTCGACCCACCTTCGTTGTCGCATGTTGAGATCCTTCTGATCAAAGATGCGTTGTAAGCTCTTGTAGTCGGTAAATATTGTGCACTTTGTTCCGTAGAGGTAATGTCTCCAAATCTTGAGTGCATGAACAACGGCTCCCATTTCCAAATCATGCGTTGTATAATTCTTCTCAGTGTCCTTCAGTTGCCTGGACCCATAGGCAATCACTCTGTCCCGTTGCATCAACACACAACCGAGTCCTTGGATTGATGCATCACAGTAAACCACAAAGTCGTCAATCCCATCGGGTAACGCGAGAATTGGAGCTGAACATAACATATCTTTAAGAGTTTGAAACGCACGTTCTTCTTTTTCACCCCATCTGTATTGCACTCCTTTGTGCGTTAATGCCGTTAAGGGTTGAGCCAACTGCGAGAAACCCTTGATGAATCTTCGATAATATCCGGCAAGTCCCAAAAATTGTCGGATTTCGGTCGGCGCTCTTGGGGTAGGCCAATTCTTGATAGCTTCCACTTTAGCTGGGTCGACATGAATCCCATTCTGATCGACAATGTGTCCAAGAAACTGGACTTCGCGAATCCAAAAATCGCACTTTGAAAACTTAGCATAAAGCTGTTCCTTGCGAAGTAATTCCAAGATAAGTCGTAGGTGCTCCTCGTGTTCCTCCTTCGTCTTGGAGTAGATCAAAATATCATCAATGAAAACGATTACAAATTTATCGAGGTACGGCTTGCACACTCGATTCATCAGATCCATGAATACAGCAGGCGCATTAGTTAGCCCAAACGGCATAACCAGAAACTCGTAATGACCATAGCGAGTTCTAAAAGCAGTCTTGGGTACATCCTCATCACTTACACGAAGTTGGTGATATCCAGACCGTAGATCAATCTTTGAAAAGTAGCTTGAACCTTGCAGTTGGTCGAAGAGATCGTCGATTCGAGGAAGCGGATATCGATTCTTGATCGTAACCTTGTTAAGCTCTCGGTAGTCAATACACATTCGGAACGTTCCATCCTTCTTCTTAACAAATAATACTGGTGCTCCCCACGGAGACGAACTTGGACGAATAAACCGTTTGTCGAGTAGCTCTTGAAGTTGTGCGGAGAGTTCGTTGAGTTCGCTTACCGCCAAACGGTAAGGTGCGCGTGCAATCGGAGACGCTCCGGGAACTAAGTCGATTCCAAACTCTACTTGTCGAAATGGAGGCAAACCAGGCAGATCTTCAGGAAATACATCTTGGAAGTCGCGGACTATCGGGTAGTCGTCGATTTTACGTTCGGGAAGTGTCGAATCGGTGACGTTTGCAAGAATCGCGAAGTGACCTTTACGAAGGCACTTTTGAGCTTTGAGAAAGGAAATAATACCAGTTACTGTTCCACCTTTCTCACCTTGAACCGTTAACACTTTACCTTCTTCGAGTGGGATACGGACCACTTTTTCTTTACATAAGATTTCAGCTCGATTCTCAGATAACCAATCCATTCCTACTATAACATCAAAACTACCAATCGGGAAAGGCATAAGATCGATTCCTAACGTATGGCCAGCTAGTTGTAACTTACAGTCCTTAACTATCTGAGTTGTATCATGAAGTTTACCATTAGCTAGCTCTACCACATACTTAGCGTCTAGGGCAATAGGTTTAGCATTAATCAACTTAGCAAATTTAGTGGAAATAAAGCTTCTTTCAGCACCAGAATCAAACAATACAGTAGCAAAGAAACCATTAAGGATGAATTTACCGTTAATCACGTTGGCATCATTGCGAGCTTCACCTTGACCCATAACAAAAGCTCTTCCCCTGCCATTTCCACCATTCCCGTTGGCATTACCTCCGCCATTACCGTTTCCACCATTGTTTCCCTGATTACCATTCCCCTGTCTTCTCAACTGCGGGCAGTCCCTCTTTATGTGGCCTTGAGCACCACATTCATAGCAGTTCCCATTACCATTTCCTCTGGGAGCTTCATTGTTGTTACGGTTCTGACCATTGTTGTTTCCATTGCCCCGGTTGTTTCCATAGTTGTTGTTGTGCCTTTGGCGGTTCTGTTGCTCAGGAAGAATTGCCCAACAGTCTTTTGCTTCATGGCTCCTCTTGCCACATCTTTCGCAGGTCAAACTTTTTCTGCAGGTACCGGTGTGATGCTTCCCACACTTGTTGCACTTGGGCAGGTTACCTTTGTAGTTACTTTGGCCATTTCCGCCCTGGTGGTTGTTAACACTGTTGTTTCCAGATCTCTTGCTCTGACCCTGGGAGTTAAAGGATCTCCCCGTGTTGTTTCCAACACTCTGATTGTTCATTGAATTTTCAGGAGCTTCTCCTTCAGCTTTTCTTTTGCCACTCAAGGCAGTCTTTTCAGAAACTCTTGCAGGAAGTGTACCCCTCTCAACTTCCTGATCAGTTAACTTGTGAGCCAGACGGATGGCTTGTTGCACAGTGATTGGGTTGCTGGCAGTCACCAAACTCTTGATTTGGGGTACGAGACCCTCCAGATAACGCTCAATGCGCTTGAATTCAGCATCAACCATGGACGGACACAGTACCGCGTACTCGTGGTAACGCGCAGTGTACTCTTCGACCTCGGACCCAGACATTTTGGAGTTCAGAAATTCTCCCTCAAGCTTCTTGACTTGGTCCCGTGGGCAATACTCCTCCATTATCAGTTCCTTGAACGCTTCCCATTCCATATTATTAGCAGCGTTCACCCCAACCATTTGAATCTCAGCGTTCCACCAGGAGAGAGCAGCTCCTTCGAATGTACCAGTCGCAAATTTCACCTTGTTCTCAGCCGGGCAGTTACACATGGAGAAGACCTTTTCAGACTTCTCGATCCACCTGAGGAGTCCCACCGCTCCTTCCTCGCCGGAGAACGTCATCGGCTTGCAGTCCATGAAAGTCTTAAATGTGCAGTGATGAACGTTTCCTGATGCAATTAATAGTTCGAGTTTCAAATTTAAACAGGTCAAAATATATATATCGCCTTGTGCCTTAACCGGCATAACAATTACCATGCGCGGCAATTGTAGCTTGCACGGCGGCCAAGGCGGCTTGCACATGCTCGTTGATCATTGCTTGCAGCTGTGCAGGCGTCAGGTTGATGTTATTCCTTCCCGCTCTTCCAGACATTTTACTGAACAGTTAAAGTAGCCAGTGTTCAGTAACAATTATATTCTATACATATCCCATAATATGCATATTAGTCAGTTCCCGTTATCCCTCTATTAGTCCAGAAAAAATTTCGTGCAAAAATCGAGGCGTCGTCGGAGAACGTCGTAAGTCGTAAGTAGCTATCGTCGAAAGTCGGCTTCCCATAAAAGTCACCGTCGGCGTAGTCATCGTAGTAGAAATCTGGACGTCGCGTGTAGCATCGTTTCGTTGTCGCTTTCCCCCGAAGTAGTGCGCGTTTTAGCGTTCGCGTTTCGTATTCGTGTGTGAAAATTTCCTAAGGCTTTTCCGTTAGACTACTTAGACACGGTCTCTATATATATCTACATATATATATCTACATATGGAGTATTTACTTACACAGTGGAGCGAGTATCCCAGGTTGGCACGTAAAAATTTTGTTTTGGGAATTTGTTTGTTCGTTTGTAACTAAGGTTTCAAGTTGCAGTTTCCAAATCGTTTTTCAAAATGATTCCAGTTCTCTGCAACTTATGGCTCTGATACCAATCTGTCACACCCCCAAATTAACCACTAACGGAGTTTATACCGTTAAGGGGTGCGACCAGACCAGGACCACAACCATTAGTTACAAATACTAAACAAATCAGAGTAAAGTCCAAGACATTCATTTCAAACAGTTTCAAAAATTACGCAGCGGAATAAAAACAATAGTATTTTAGCACTAGCCACGTGCTTTACAAATCATTGTTTCAAATCAAAATCCCCAGTTAGTTTAATGAAAGTAAAAGTCTTCACGTGCCATGCCAACCTTCAATGGATACTCTTCAACGATCTGCAAAAGTGAAAACCACACAAGTGTCAACCTAACGGTTGGTGAGTTCACAGTGGGCATGACATGCATTGGCCCGGTCTCATAATCATAATCGTGTCAACATATGTATTCGTAATATTCGTTTGTGAAAAGCAATGCTCAGTTATATACGTCAATTCATAAACATTTGTTATTTAGTAGAGTTATTGTCCGTAACAGAGTTATCAGGTATGTACTAGTCTTGTATAATTAAAGTGCTCAACCGATATCGCGGGTAGCTAATCCGTTGTTTCCATGCACTAAGGAAGTTTGTACCAAAGCTGACCATTTAGTATCGTAGAGGCAGAGCCTTCAGCCATTTTGTTTTGCGGACATTCGTCATCGCGGCTTTGCCTCCCCCGTGTCCTCTCGGGATCACGGTCAAATAGGCTGATATTGTACCTCCGTGCACCTCCAGTGTCACGAGGCGGAGTTTGTCAAACTCCAGTAGATCTACCCAACATCCCCTCGCTTTACAATTAATGGCACAATTAAGTTGAGGACTTTTTCAGTTAAAAAGGCAATCCTTAGAAATCATGTGATATCATGTGGTTTAGACTTTAACCTACACTAGCCATATTAAAACGGTTTTCGTTTCAGAAATAGTTTGTTAAGTTTCACAAGTGTTTCCCATAAAACACTTCAAGTTCATCAAGTAGATGCATAGCATTCTAAGTTTTCAGTGTTATCAAGTGGTGCATAGCACTCGTAAAGTTGTCAGCATTGTTTTCCATTAAGTTATTCAGTGTGTCCCAAATGGGCTCACAGTAAACGGGTTAGTGACACTCACCTTTGGTTGCACTGCTACGCTTGTTATATAATCCAAGTTTTGCTTAACGAAGACCTATGAACACGTTTAGGTCTTAAGTATTAGTTTGGTGTCTAATCTTTACTTAACGTCACTATGGCCCATAACATAGTACGTTGAAACTATGACTCGACATACGACACACGACACCGATGGTTGATCATAAACAAGGGTTCATATACATCAGAAATCAAAGCATGTATCATCATGGCAGAACATTCAAGCAAATTGCACAAGTTTGGATTCTGGTCTCAGTTTCGCTAGCAGTTTCGCTAGTCAGTTTCGCTGTGTGCACGGGCAGCACTTTCGCTAGGCAATACCCGATGACACAGTTTCGCTAGGCTAGTTTCGCTCGAAACTGTTGGCACAGTTTCGCTAGCCTAGTTTCGCCCGAAACTGGTTTGAACTTTCGTTCAGGGAATTTCGCTCGGTAGATTCGCTCGAGCTGGTCTGGTTGGTTTACCCGGCGACACTGCAGTTTCGCTGCATAGTGTCGCTGGTTGAAGATATGCATAGTTTCGCTGGACAGTTTCGCCCAGAGAACATGACAGTTTCGCTGGTCGCGAAAAACATACGGATCAGCCTAAAAATCAACCTAACAGCTTCCATACTTCATGCAATTCATTGTTTAGCATACATAGGCATTTACCAGCATCAAACAACAAGTTTTAACACCTTATTCATGCATTTTCATCATCAAATCACCAAAATGCATTTAAAACCCTAAAGTGACCTAATTAGCATAAATCTCTATCATGGTTGGATTTCAGACGTAAAGTTGCAAACTTTATTATAGATCTAGCATTCCTAAGCATTCCTACAGAAGATCTAACAATATCATGAAGGTTTAAGCATGCTTTATGAAGAAACACATAGAAAACACATAGAAATGGCATAAAGGAAGGTTTTGGGACTCACGATTCGATCAAGGAATCGAATGGATGTTGTCTTGAGGCTGAGATCTTGGTTTTCTTGATGGTTTTCAGCTGACCAGATCTCCAGAGAAGAGTGTGTGTGTTTTTGTGTAAATGAGGCAAATAGGAGAACTTTGGTTTATTAAGATTATTTATATCAGAGGCTAGTTTCGCTGGCAGTTTCGCTGGCCTGGCGAAACTGGCTCTGGTCGCGTTTTAATTGGTTAGCTTAGCTGGCTACCGGGCGACACTACAGTTTCGCCCGGTAGTTTCGCTGGATGCATAACTTAGGCAATTTTTACATAATCAAGGATTTACAATTTGTCATGCTATTCATAATATTAAATCATGTGTTTAAATCACTTTGCACATAATGACATTAATAAATGAACACATAGCACATATGGGCGGGTTTGGTGATCAACCAAAGGTCGTGGACGTATTCGGCCTAGTTAAGCATTAGTTACTAAGTTAACACTTATAACGTAACTAACGGAATTGTCTAACGGAAGTAAACCTTGAAATTCTCGGATGTCAAAGATTCTCACATAAAATAAGCTTTGAGATGGATGGCATTCCAAGCTCTTGACAGAGGTTCTACTTCCATATTTACCAAACGGTATGCTCCCTTTCCTTCTTCAGAATCTATGAGGTAAGGGCCTTCCCACTTGGGTGCCAACTTCCCATCAGCAGGATTGGTAGTATTCTGAAAAGCCTTCCTTAAGACCAAGTCACCTACTTGGAATCTTCTTAGCCTGGTATTCTTGTTATAAGATTTTGCTATTCGCTGCTGGTAAGACGCCATCCAGATTCTGGCCATATTTCTGAGCTCCTCAACTATTTCGAGATCCTGAAGAAGATTCTGGCTGTTGGTTTCAGGATCCTGGCAGTTGACTCTGGCTGTTGGGAGTACCATCTCTGTAGGGATTACAGCTTCTGCTCCAAACACTAATGAGAATGGCGTTTGGCCAGTAGCATTTTTAGGTGTAGTTCTGTCTGCCCAAAGGACAAACGGTAGCTTTTCAGCCCATTTCCCTTTCTTGGAGCCTAGTTTCTTCTTGAGGTTGTTGATTATGATCTTATTGCTGGATTCTGCCTGCACATTAGCCTGAGGGTGGACAGGTGTTGAAGTGATCTTCTTGATGCCCCAGCTTTCACAAAAGCTTGTAGTTCTTTTGCCTATAAACTGGGAGCCATTGTCGCATATGATTTCTGCCAGAATCCCAAATCTGGTGAGGATGTTCCTTTTGATGAAGGATATCACTTCTTTTTCTCTCACTTGAACATAGGCTTCTGCTTCAATCCACTTGGAGAAGTAATCCGTCATGGCAAGCATAAACACCTTTCCTCCAGGAGCCTTTGGCAGCTTGCCCACAATATCCATGCCCCACTTCATGAATGGCCATGGGGATACTATAGGATGCAGATGCTCAGCAGGTTGGTGGAGGATATTGCCATGCCTTTGACAAGCAACACATTTCTGTGAGAAGCTCGCGGCATCCTTCTTCATGGTTGGCCAATAATACCCGAATCTGAGAACTTTAGAGAACAGTGCCCTGCCCCCGGTATGGTTCCCACAATCTCCACCGTGGATGTCTTCAAGCACCTCTAGAGCTTCTGACTTCTCTAAGCACCTTAAGTAGACACCTGCAAGAGATCTTCTATATAGGATATTATCAATTATAGTATAGGGTACTACCTTTGTGCGAAAAGCTCTGGGGTTTTCGTCCTTGGGAATCTCCCCATCTTTGAGATACTTCCGGATCGGGTAGGTCCAGGACTCTTGAGCATCTTCAGGATTCTCAAGATCTGCGCCTGCATTATCGTTAACAGCCTGAGCTTCCTGTAGAGCTATCGCTGGCGTCAAGATGTGAGTTATTGGAATTTTGACATCCTCAGGGATCCTGAGCGATGAAGCCAAGTTTGCCAAGGCATCGGCTTCTGCATTATCTTCTCTTGGTACCTGCGAAATGCTAAAATTTTCAAAAAATAGAGATAATTTTTTAACAATTTCAAGATATTTGATCAGGTTCTCCCCTCTCACTGCATAAGAGCCATTAAATTGGTTAGTCAATAAGAGAGAATCAACAAACACTTGTATAGACAGGATCCCCATATCCCTAGCCAGCTGTAATCCAGCAATTAAAGCCTCATATTCAGCTTCATTGTTGGTAGCTTGGAATTCACAGGATATGGATAGAGGTATTATGTCCCCCTGTGGCGATTTTAGCAGGATTCCTAGCCCTGTTCCTCTGACATTTGAGGAGCCGTCAGTGTAGAGGATCCAGTCTTCCTTGAGCTTCTCAAGCTGCTGGACTTCCTTTTCAACTTCTGGTTCAATGTCACTGCTGAAATCCGCCACAAAGTCAGCTAATGCTTGGGACTTGATTGCTGTTCTTGGTTCATATTTGATGTCATAGGCACTCAGCTTGACTGCCCATTTGGCCATCCTGCCCGACATCTCCGGCTTCCTGAGAACTGACTTAATAGGATAGTTAGACATCACAATTATAGTATGCGTTTCAAAATAATGTCTAAGTTTAGTGGAAGCCATTATAAGAGATAAAATCAACTTCTCAAGATAGGAATACCTGGATTCCGCGTCTAGCAGAGTTTTACTTACATAATAGACCGGATGCTGCTGACCTTGATGGTTTTTTACTAAGACAGCACTTACTGAGCTTCCGGATACAGCGAGATATAAGTATAGTGACTCCCCATCTTCTGGTTTCATTAGCAACGGGGCTGTTGACAGGTAGTCTTTCAGGCACTTCATGCTTCTCAGTCCACTCGAACTTCTTGTTTTTCCTCAGGATATCATAGAAATCCTTACTTTTTTCTGAGGATCTTGAAATGAACCTGTTGAGTACTACGATTCTTCCTGTCAACCTTTGTACTTCTTTTACGTTTGATGGGGGCTTCAAATTTAGGATTGCCTTGATCTGTTCTGGGCTCGCTTCGATCCCTCTTTCGGTAACCATGTATCCTAAGAATTTTCCAGCTCGCAACCCAAAGTGGCATTTGGAGGGATTGAGCTTCATGTTATACTGATCAAGGATATCGAAGGCAGTTTGGAGATCCCTGACGTGATCTTCAGCTTTCTTGGATTTCACCACCATGTCATCTATGTAGACTTCCATCGTGTCCCCCAGTTACTCTTTGAACATCATATTGACGAGCCTCTGGTAGGTGGCACCTACATTTCTTAAACCAAAGGGCATAGCATTGTAACAATATATACCTGTTGGAGTCATAAAAGTCGTATGCTCCTGATCACATGGTTCCATCTGGATTTGTTGGAATCCTGCCGAGGCATCCATGAAGGTGAGCATCTCGTGACCAGCTGTGGCATCCACCATAGCATCAATATGGGGAAGTGGAAACGGATCCTTAGGGCAGGCTTTGTTCAAGTCTGTGTAATCGACACAAACTCTCCATTTTCCATTCTTCTTCTGTACCACCACCACATTTGCTAGCCACCTAGGATATTTGACTTCCCTAATCATCTTGGTTTTAAGAAGCTTGTCAACTTCCTCCTGGATGATTATATTCTTCTCTGGAGCGAACTTCCTCCTTTTTGCTGTATAGGCCTGAAAGAAGGATCTAAACCCAGTTTATGAGTAATTACATGTTTAGGGATACCTGTCATATCTTCATGCTTCCAGGCGAAAGTTGAAGTTCTAGCTTTGAGAAGCTTGAATAATTCCTACTCAACATTTGTTGGGATGCTTGTTCCCACGAGCACCTTGATTTCAGGATTCCCAGGGTCTAGAGGCACTTCTTTGACTTCCAGCTCCCTGTCCTCCTGCACTTCAGGTGCCTTTTTCTGTAATTGCTATCCCTTCGTCACCTTAGTGGTGTTCTTCATCGAATTTGAATAACAGTTCTTGGCTTCCTGCTGGTCGCTTTCAATTCTTACAACTCCCCAGGGTGTAGGAAGCTTGATACACTGGTGATAGGTTAAAGGGACTACCTTCATCTCGTGAATCCATGGCCTGCCAAGAATAATATTGCAACAAGAGAGAGAATCTATAACACAGAATTTTTGCATAGAGTTTACCCCCTCTATGTATACCGGTAACCTGATATCCCCAACAGTGCTTTTAGTTTCAGCGCTAAAGCCAACTAGGACTGAGGATCTTACAACTATTTCAGTTTCTGGGATCCCCATCTTTTTGAGCACATCAAGACGAATTATGTTTACTGAGCTTCCATTATCAATCAGGATCTTGCGAATAAAATGGTTAGCAATATATAAAGTAACCACAAGACTATCATGATGAGGATCATGAACATGAGAACGGTCACTCTCATCAAAGGATATGAGTTTGTCTTGAGTTAGGGTGGACGTCCGGACAGGTCTGTCACCCTGTTCAGATTTGGATTCCTTAGTATGCTTCTTGGCTGAGGAATACGAAGTGCCGCAGATGTCTGAGCCTCCTGAGATGAAGTTGATTATCTGGGCATCCTGGGGTGGAGAAGCTGCTCTCTGAGGCACCTTGTCGGTTTCCTGAGTCTTGACCTTCTTTCTGCCTATCAATTCTTTAAGATGCCCCTTGCTGAGTAGATAGTTGATTTCCTTTCGGAGTGCTATACATTCGTCAGTTAGGTGGCCAAAATCTTCATGGAAGGCACACCACTTGGTCTTGTCTTTCCAGGATCCTTGCTTGGTATCCTTCCTGGGCCATCTTGCTTTTTCACCTAAATCCTGCATAGCACACATCAAACCACCAATATCAACAGAAAAACAGTATTCAGATACCTTAGGATACTCCTCATCGTCATCGTCTTGGTCAACAGCATTGACTTTGAGATTTTCCGGTTTGGAATACGGACGAGATCTATATGGCTTCCCGGGGGATTCCGCCTTTTTGCTGTAGGGATCATATTTAGGAACCTCCAATCTTTGGTGGATCCTCTTGTCATCTTCCAAACGGATAAATCTCAAGGCTCTACTGCGTACTTCGTCAGGGTTCCTGCAAGGAGCCATGACAAGGTCATCATAAAAACGTGAATCTTTGGAGAGCCCCATTTTAAAGGCTTCCACGGCTGCTGCCATATCCAGATTAGGAATCTCAAGAGACTCTCATCCAAATCTGGCAATGTATTCCCTGAGAGACTCATCTGGCTTTTGGATTATTCGGTATAGGTCACCTGTGAGCTTCTCAAAGGTCCTGCTGCAAGAAAATTGATTGTTAAACAAGTTAACTAAATGAGAGAATGATGTAATAGTGTGAGGAGGGATGCTCAGTAGCCATTTCATGGCTGGTCCTGTTAAGGTTGATCCAACGCCTTTGCATAGACAGGCTTCTTTGATTTCTATCGGAATAGGATTGATCTTCGTACGCTCCCGGTAATGCGCCACGTGTTCCTCAGGATCCGTGGTTCCGTCGTAAAGCTTCATGCTTGGAGTCTGGAAACGCTTCGGGATCTCCACTTGGGATATTGGCCAAGTAAATCTAAAGATCTTGTGGCTTTCCAAAGGAACTTCAGGAATAGGTTTCAGGATCCCTGGAACATTTGATATCATTTCTTTCAACTTCTGGAGCTCCCTAGCGATACATGGATGAATACATGCATCATAAGGAGCACCTGGTTAGAAACGATAGGAATTGAATTGGACATATTACCTGGGCCAGGATTCTGGACTGGAATCCTGGGATTATATCCATAGCCCGCTGGGAAGCTCGGCTCTGTAGTGGCTGCTGTTTGCATGGGGATGACGTCACCATCATGCATTTCTGAAGAGCTGGTCTTGAAGATTCCTACAGAAACAAAAGGGCTAGAGTATGGATATCTCTGGTGATCCTGGCTTGGATTCCCAACAGAAAAAGGATATCCTTGAGACAGCGAGGCTGAGGTTCCCAACAGTGGTGGGATCCAAGGACTCTTGTAGCGTGACTGTGAGGATTCTAATGGGGCAGCTCCTGAGAATCCAGTAGTACTTTCAGCATATCCAGCGGCCTGAGAAGTCATTGTAGGGGCTGTAGTAAAGCCTGATGCTGATTTGTAATTGTAGCGAGACGGATCTGAGGATCCTGAAGCATTGAAGTCAAGATGGCTGGGAAATAGAGGACTTTGTTCCTCCACAGGTTTCTTAGACTTCTTAAGCTCTTCAATTTCCTTCATCACCGTTTGATTGGTTTTTTCTTGCTGGTCCATTTGATTCTTCACCTGCTTAATCAAGGAAAACAAATCATTGTTAGTAATAACAGGATCAACAGATTAGACCTGGGATCCTGTGAAGACAGGATAATCAGTTTTTCTCGGCTGGTCGTCCACTTTCTTCTGTCGGTCATTAGTCTTCTTCTGACTTCCTGGAAAGGAAGGAAGAGGAGGAATGGAGGACGATGTAGAGGCCGAAACAGTCTTCTGTTGGTTTGACATTTTTGAGATTGGAGATCAAATGAAGTGAATAAGGTATGGGATTTTGGTAAGATTAAGCACCACTTGCCCCACGATGGGCGCCAAACTGTTTTGGTCAAAAATTCACAAAGGAATTTCGTATTCCAAACTTAGATTGTGAGGTAGAGTGCTTAATGATCAAATGAGCAAATAATCCAAGTTAGGATGGTGACACGATGATTTAGCGAGGAAAACTCCAGAATCCTTCGAGTTGCCTCTGGGAATCCTGGATAAAAACCTCGAGAGCCGGCCGAATAGCCGCCTCCTAGTCAATTTTATTGATAACGAAACGAAGAATTACAAGTGTTGAGCTATTGTGATCGAAATCTAAGTGTTACAGAGAGTATTTTGTGAGTGTGTGTGGTATCTGGTCCCTATCATTGATCACAAAGCCGGTTTATATAGTTACAAAGTAATAACAAGAAGTGCTAAAAATAAGGGATTCTTCCACCAAGTCCTTGTGAACGTTAGGAGTCGGTTATGGCGCGTTCTTTAATGCTTGACCTAGTCTTTAGCCTTCATTTACACGTCCATTTAAGCCTGCAATTAATTAGGACACGTGGACAATTGAAACGGTTAGTTGATAACTGCCTTTCAGGATACCGAACCTGTCAGGATACTGAACCACTTGAGCTTCCGGCAAGGATCCTGAAATAAAACAACCAACTGTCCTATATTTTAGGGATTCTCCCCATTAAGTCAATATGAACGTTGTGGACCACTTAGTCCACGTTCTTTAGTCTTTGTCCGAGTCTTTAGGCTTGTTTTACACGTTTTCTTTACCTGCAAGCAAATAAATACGAGGAACAACATAGTGGTTAGTCGATAACCGTAATTCAGGATGCCCGAACCTATCAGGATTCTCAACCCGTCTGAGGATACTGGACCACTTGAGCTTCCGCCGAGGATCCCGAAATATCAGCCCAAACACTTCTGATCTCAAAATAAATTATTGGATATTTGATTCTTGTCTATTCAAGTGGTTTGTTCTACTTACCGATTATGCAATAAACTCAATAAATTTCATGAAATATGACTTAGCATGCTAAATTTCTGCAATTCTGAGTAGGGTTTAAAACTATACTTGTTTTAATGAAATGACATGCATATTAATCATTGTTTTATGAGTCTTTATCCTTTATTCCAAATAAATTGTTAAGTTAGGAACTATTGAAGCTCATATCACATCAATTAAGAAAATGAATGATAGCAAGGTTAGAATTTAGGACTGATTGCTCCTATGTTTCTCTGATCTTGATAACTAATACTTATGTCTGATATTGAATGCTTCTTGTTCTTTTACTTGACTTTATTTGACTTTGGTTATGTGATTTAAGCATGTTAAAACTTCATGCATATATTCTGATTCATCATTTGATATCTTGTATATGCTTAAGTGAAATATGTCATCTTGGTTCTGTACAAGTAGTTAAATTGAATATATGTGTTGGAAATTATCTCTAGTTGCTCAAATCATCTTGGATTAAGAAAACTTGGTTCAAGAAACCTGTTTGACCCCAAAAATCAATAAACCAAAATTGTGAAAAAAACTTAAGTTTAGGGGGAATCACTTCTTGATTCCTTCTAGAGCTTTTGAGTCATTTGAGTCAAAATGTTGACTTTTCACAAGAGTCCACTCATCTGAGTGAAAATTTTGCACAAATTTCTCAAATTCTATCACAAGGTGTGATCACTTGTGTTTTTCATCAAATAAACGTCAAGCAGCATTCTTGAGTCAAAAATTCTCTTTGTCCTTCACCAAAGTCAACATCTACAATAAAAGTTACCATTTCAAGGGAAATTCCAGGACTTTGGATAAAATTTCACTAATGAAAACCTGTTGAACAAAATTGATTATATTTTGAAGAAATTTGAGCCTATGCCTTGAGTGAATTTCTTTTATATCTTTGTGGGTTAACTTAAAAAGCTCTGTCACTATCACGAATTTAGTGTGACATGACATTCATTTTAACTTATCAAATTTGATGTAATCATGTTATTTCTTATGTGAAGATGGCTCCCAGACTGGAAAGAGCAGCCAATGCCCCTCTGTATTTCTCAAAATCTCACAATCAATACTGTGAAATCAACAGAAGCTGGACTAATGCCGGTCGTTATGAACAAGCTTTCAGAATCCTAGAAAACTCAAATTGGATCACAAGTATCCGGTTGGAGCCTGTCATAAGCGCGGGTGTAATAAATGATTTTTGGAACAACGCACACACTTTTGTGGCTGATAATGGTTCCAAATCTATCAGATCATTGATTCAAGGGCAGTATGTTGAAATAAAAGAAGAAAGAGTCAGAGAAGTGCTGCAACTGAATGATGCACTTTTCCCCAGTTCTTTTCCTAAAGAAGAATGGCAAGATACACTTCTCATGATGGGATATCAAGGAAATCTCTCCGTGAACTCAAACGAAAAGATAAAAAAGACACTGTTCCCAGATAATTGGAGGTGTATCATCACCTTTTTCATATCTGCTTTCGCTCCAAGAAAGTCAGGAACTGATGATTTTATGGAAGAGACAGCGTGGGCACTACATGGTTTAATTACGGTGCTGGCTTCAATCTTTCAAGACAAATAATCGAATGGATGAACTACAACCTTCATCCCACTAGAAAGTCTGAGAAATTTCTGATGTATCCCAGATTCATACAGGCCATCCTTGATCATTACTACCCGAACTTACAGAAGACAGAACCACACTTGGTTCCTAGGAGGATGATACCCGGTTCTTACACACGGTACCAGATTGGTCGTTATAATGGACCCGATGTTCCTTTTTTCCCAAATATGATTGAGGGAATTGATGTTGATGATGATATGGATGAAGATCAAGAAGATGCTGATGCCAATGCTGAAATGGCAGATGTCAATGCTGCTGAACCTGAAAATAATGCAGAAAATCTTCAAGATGATCCTGATGCTGAAATGGCAGATATTAATGCTGCTGAACCTAATAATGATGCAGAAAATCTCCAAGATATTCAACCAATCAATTCTCCAATTCATAATGACCCTATGCCATCTGAGCCTGAAGACAGAGCCTCATCCAAAGGTGCATCCGAATCAGACAAGTCAGAAGATGAAGATGTTAGGTCTGATAGTGAAGATGTTGCTTCTGAAAACAAGAGAAATAACCAAAGTTAGTGACAAACCTGAAGCTTCAAGTCAAAAGAAGCAGAAGAAAATAAAGTCAAGGCCGACCCAAGATGACGTCTCTTCAAATGACTCAAAATCTGATTCACGAGAACCAGATTCAGCATCATTTATGTTTGATGGTCATATTAGACCAAACCACAGAAGAGAGTCAAGATCCAAGTTTGCTCAGGAAAGAAAGAAACTTGAAATAAGAAGAGGGCCGATCTCTGGATCTGGAACTGGTGCTGCTCATCAATCTGCAGCACAACATGAACCAGTAGACATTGAGCAACAAAAGGCTCAATCTGCTCCTGTCACCACCACTGAAGCTACAGTTCAAGAAATTGACGCCTCTGCTGAAATCATCATCACAAGTTTGGATCCGGTAACTCAAAATGAGACTCAGCTCATTTCAACTGCTCCAGCTCAAGAAGTGTTCTTGGAGCAAAATCTTGACGTCTCTAACATTTCCTTTGACGACAAGCTTAAAGAAGCAAATGACAGAATAAAAGAACAAGATCAAGAGCTTATTAAAGCCAATGAGAAAATAAGAGAGCAAGCAGAAGAAATTGAAAGACTGAAAAAGTTATTGGCTGAAGCTCTCCAAAATAAACAAATTACCAGAACCAATGATGATGAAGCTGGAGGTAGTGAAATGGTAATCAAGGTGACGATCGGATGTTAAATCTGCCTCCCTCAGCTGAAGACACTCTGCAAAATAAAGAACCAAGTCCTAGCGAACCTGGCAAAGCTTCTGATGCAATAACTCTTGTCGTTGTCACAGAACAAGATATAGATGACACTCATCTTGCTGATTTTCAATCTGATGACAACGAATCTTCCGAACCTGATGTTGACATTTCCTATGGAGACACCTTTCTGAATGATGAACTGAATGATGAAGAAGAAGATGAAATTTATCGATTTGTAATAAGCTTAGTGCCACCTCCCGAGAATTTTAAACTTCCAAGATTCTCAAGGGCTGCATTTGAAGCAAACCAATCGTCTTCGAGAGAGGTACTTGCTTTAACCATGGGTGAACCTAATGAACCTCCTGTCATACCTGAAGTTTCATTGCAACTCCAGTTGGCTCCTCCAATACAACAGCCAATAAGCATTGTTATGCCTGAAGCTGCTATATCTGAGATTTCTGAACAGCTGAAACACTTACACGTTGAAAGTGAGTTTCTGGATCTTGGAAGAACTGCATTTCGAGAATTCTATGCAAACACCTTGGCTACTGATCCAAGTAGCAGAAGTGGTGTGATTGTTACTGAGGAAACCATTGAAGCCAGAGAAGCCTTGGAAATTCAACCTCTCAGCATGATTCCAGATGAGATCTTCAATGATATAAGTTTGGTTGAGCGTCTAAATAACCTTATTTATGACTCCAGTGCAACAAATTTCATAAACTTGGAATTCACTACTGACGATGAGTATGATGAGGAGATAATTTATGAGATCAAAGATGAACCAGTTGAGTTTACTTCTCCAATTCATCCTAGATCTGAGCCAGTGGAAAGCGAACCTCAAAATGTAGACGATGCTATCGGATCATCAATTCCTTTACCAGTCCATCACTCAGAAGAACAAGTAAACCCTGAAGGAGTTCCAGCCCAACCTTCAATGCCAGTGTCTACTACAACCACCACTGGCACTGTCACTGAACCTATTCAGACTCTTCCAATAACAAGTGCAAGTGGTAGTCAAGGTGAAAATAATCCAGTCTCATCACATGAAGCTGGTCCTTCAGTTAGACCTGACAAAGGCAAAAGAAAGCTAACTCCTGAAGAGGTATATGAGCAGGAAATGGAGAAGCAAAGGAAGAAGGAAGAATCCATCAGGGCTGCTAAGGAAGAAATACTTCTTGAAAGGACACTAGATGAGATTGCAAGGCAAGAGGCTATCAAACAATTGGAAGAATCCATCCGTCCTCCATCAATAATTGGCCTTGGATCAGAATACTCTGAGCCAGAAGTTCACAACTCTGAAGAGAGAGAACCCAGAATAAGAATAATTCCTAACCTAGCTGGGGATAATGTTGATCCTTCTGACAAGACTGTGATTGCAAATTATGTCAGAGAGTTAATCTCTCGTGGGATTCCCTTATCCTACCTGATGAATCTCACAGATTCGCAGCTAGTGGAACTGTATACTGATGAGCAAGATATGGATAAACATCTGTACAACTACAAACTTGCAGAGAAGCTTACTGATCCTCATGCAAATCCATTTGCTGATACAGACAAGAAGTTTGAATATGTTCAGTTTAATGATAATCTGCGGGAAAAGATACGAGAGATGCACGCACAATACATGCCTCCTCCTCCTGAGATTTTTGATCGGTTTTCACCTCCACCCAGTCCAGCTACAGCTACGCTTGAAGTTAATAAAATGAACAAGAGAGAACTACAAGACTTTCTAGACTTAAGGGGATATGCTCGTAAAAGCTCCAGCAGAAAGCAGATCCCCGGTCTATGAACTATGGTCAAAGAACATATTATTGAAGAAAATAAGAAAGTAAAGCGTCAGCAGGACGATCGTGAAGCTAAAAGAGTGGAGGAACACCGAAGGAAAGACGCTCCTACTTTGGTTGACGAATGGAAGGAGATGGAACCATATCGGAAAGCCTTAGTGCAGTTTACTGCTAAAAAGCTTAAAGACATGCCTCCAAACGTCGAATCAGATGATGGAATGAAGATCCTTGGGTGGAAATACGATCATGAATTCAAGGCATTCATTGTCAAGCACAGAAACTGTTTCGTTCAATTCTTCACCAAAATAAAGGATCTTCTAAATCTGTTTTCTTGGGAGTTGAAGCAGCTCAGATGGCGTCCACTGATAAATCACTCAAATGATCCTGTTTTCTTGGGAGTTGAAGCAGCTCAGATGGCGTACAAGACATTCAGAAGGCGAAGAGATGAAGTCCCTCACAAGGTTATGTATAAAAGTATCAGCAAGGATTTGGTCACAAAGAAAATAAAAGGGGATCAGAAAAGCAATCCTATAACTTGTTGGTACTACAGTGGGGATACTCATGAGCTGGTAATTGAAAGGGAAGATGGCAGCACAATAAGACTCTTCGCAGTAATCGAACTGAGACTACTGCACAGAAGCTACCTAAAATGGTTATTCTACAGTCGTCTCGACACCATCCCTCGAAGGCTTAGGCCATACGAGATAGTGGATGCAAACTACTTTGGTTTGTTTCTAAGATGGTGGTGTTGGGAGTGTATTGCTGCAAAGAAGATGAAGACAGAAAGCCTAAGTACCTTGAAATACTGGGCCATGGGTGGTCGTTGGATCTGCTATCTCTCTCGGGGTAGTGAAAGGGTGATTGAAATGTGGCACTATTCTGACTTGAAGAAGTTTTCACGAGAAGATCTATGGATTCTGTACGATGCACAGATTGTCTGCCTTGATGATCGTTATAGGAACCTTGCTCGAAAGTACTGGAGATTCTTGCTGAAGCTGCTTGGTCAACTCAGATAGTTGTCTAGTTTTCTTTTTATGTTTGTATAACCACCAAAGGGGGAATTTGTAAGAACTTTATAGGGTTGGTGGCAACTCAAACATAGCATCCTTTGCTTTTGTGCTCAATTGTAGATCTTTCACTTTGCTTGTATCTTGTACTTGGACAATTATCTTGATGTTTATATTAATCATTCAAGTGTTTGATGTTTTGTATGTCATGTTTAATGTCTTAACTTGTGTTGATTATTGATATTGAAGGAATTGCCCTTGTACATTTCAATTGCAGTGTGATTGTCTGAATCCAATATTCTGGGTCATTTCATGATAAATTGCTTGACAAAGGTTAATAATTGATTGTGTCTTTGTAATAACAACCCTTGATGATTCAATAATGATAATTGATCTTTCCGGTGCGTACTTAGTGATTTCTGAACTTTCTTGGCGATTTGGAGTTTGTCTTGGCGATTTGGACTTATCCATTGGCGACCACACCAAGCTGGCGACCTCGCCAAGTTGTTCTTGGCGATCTGGGCAAGCCTCCTTGGCGACCTCGCCAACCCTTGGCGACCTCACCAAGGTTGGCGACCTCACCAAGCCTTGGCGAGGTCACCAACCAGTCTTGGCGACTTCAGATTTGCTCTTGGCGACTTCGGAGTTGTTCTTGGCGATCTCGTCAGTCTAATGTCATAAATTTCACTAACTTCAATAACATTCTCTTGATTTCAGTGCAATCACGACCTGTGCTCTCTCCAGTATAAATAGCCACACTAGAATAACCCTAAATAAGCTTCTGGACGGCTTTTTGAAGAGAGAGAGTACTTGTGTGTGAAAACCCTCAAGTTCTTGAGTTTCAGAGGCGAAATCTAAGGATTTCAACAAGCAAACACTATGATTTGATCATGGATTCATGATTTCCGCACTTGAATCTGTGTATTGGATGAGTAAATGCTCAAATTTGGTCCTGACATATAGTAACTATGAGTCGTTAGCAAAATATGTAACATAGCATAGATGTTACCTCGAGAGCTTTAACCATTCCTACACGGTTTCCGTTTGCTCCTTCCACTTGGTTACCTACTAAGTTTATCACCCATATTAGGTTTATATCATAAATAATCAATATATAAGCAATTCAACTTGTTCACTATTACTAGCTTTTAGAAACATAAATTTCTTGTGCAACATTTTCAGCAATGTTGCGGTAACAGTCCATTTTGACCATTTTATAAATTTTTTCAGCATTCCATGTTCAAACATGGAACGCAGTAGACTGAAATACCTTTCCAGGCATATGAGGCACACCTTCTAAAGATGTTTCTATGATTTTATACAATTTTTATAAAAACAGGACAGCAACTATATTTATTCCAAACACCTTGTTGGAAAATTAAATGGCCATGTTGGTGTGTCGTTTGACCCATTATAAGTCAGAATCAGCTTCTAGTGTTCAAACACGAAACATAGTATTCACAATAAGCTTTTCAACCGAATATCATACATCCCAAACGGACATACGAGTGATCTTATACAACACTTTCAAAACAGCCTCACAACTAGATTTTTATCACTTTTATGGTTTTACATCATTCCATTTAACACATAATATAAGCATGGATTTCACATTTTATGCATGTTCCTATTTCATGATTCATAGTAATGTAACATTCCTACATTTAGTCATGAATCCACATAATAAATTTCACTTAGGCATTCTATCAAACACCTTGTGTGCATACATATATGCACACACATAACCCCATCCCTTGAATCTCCAATTAACCATTTAACCTAGCGTTGGTGAAATCCATCACCAACCCATCATCAATTCATCAATTCATCATATGACACCAAACTCATACAAGAATTCAAGCAATGGAAGCAAGTTCATGCACAACATATTTGGTCCTTTAACATGAAAGTTCAAGTATAAGAAATTGGTGACTACTTCACCAATTCACAATCAAATTAGAGATTTAGGCAACATATGAAGTTCCTAACACCATATGATTCACACAATATCAAGAATTTGCAGATTTAAGGTCCTAAAATTCGTGACCTACTCATGCAAGAACTTGGGGTTTTACTTACTTGATGCAAAGATGTGTTTAGGGGGGGAATTACACTTCCAAATCCAAGACCATAGCCAGAATTCGCAGCCTCAAGCTTGCTAATTGCAGAATTTTTTATTCAAGAAGAAGAAGAGGTGTGGAGATCGATCTCCAGGTCATAAGCACTACCTTCTCCCCCTTTTTCCTTCTTTTACTTATTCCAATTTCACCTAATTACAATTCTGGCCCCTCAATCTTAGATCTTGTTTTAATATTTAATCAAAACACAAATTTACCCATTTAACCCCATAACTACACATGAAAATAAATTCTTCTAGCATGAGGGGTTATTTCAGCTACGAGAATATTACTTGACTAGATGTAAATGGAAAATTTTAAATTACTAAAATTTTGGGATGTTACAATTATATACACACCTTATTAGGACTCAATGGTCCCAACTGACCCTCATTGCCGCTAAACACACCTTATTGTGCCATCATTGGTCCTAAACACAATGTATTGGTTATATACACAACTTAGTGGGACCCATTGGTCCCAACTGACCCTCATAGCCCCTAAACACACTTTATTGGGCCATCATTGGTCCTAAACACAACTTATTGGTTATATAAACACACCTTATAGGAACTCATTCGTCCCAACTGTCCCTTAATACCCCTAAACACACCTTATTGGGCCATTATTGGTCCTGAACACAACTTATTGGTTATATACACACCTTACTGGACTCATTGGTCCCAACCGACCCTCATTGCCTACTAAACACACCTTATTGGGCCATCATTGTTCCTAAACGCAACTTATTGGTTATATACACACCTTATTAGGACTCATTGGTCCCAACTGACCCTCATTGCCCCTAAACACACCTTATTATGCCATCATTGGTCCTAAACACAATGTATTGGTTATATACACAACTTAGTGGGACTCATTGGTCCCAACTGACCCTCATTACCCCTAAACACACCTTATTGGGCCATCATTGGTCCTAAATACAACTTATTTGTTATATACACACCTTATTGGGACTCATTGGTCCCAACTGACCCTCATTGCCTACTTAACACACCTTATTGGACCATCATTGGTCCTAAACACAACTTATTGCTTATATACACACCTTATTGGGACTCATTGGTCCCAGCTGACCCTCATTGCCCATAAACATACCTTATTGGGCCATCATTGATCCTAAACAGAACGTATTGGTTATATACACACATTTTAGGGACTCGTTGGTCCCAAGTAACCCCATTGCCCCTAAACACACCTTATTGGGCCATCATTGGTCCTAAACACAACTTATTGGTTATATACACACCTTATTGGGACTTATTGGTCCCAACTGATCCTTATTACCCCTAAACACACCTTATTGGGCCATCATTTGTCCTAAACACGACTTATTGGTTATATACACACCTTATTAGGACTCATTGGTCCCAACTGACCCTCATAGCCCCTAAACACACCTTATTGGGCCATCATTGGTCCTAAACACAACTTATTGGTTATATACACACCTTATTGGGACTTATTGGTCCCAACTGACCCTTATTACCCCTAAACACACCTTATTGGGCCATCATTTGTCCTAAACACGACTTATTGGTTATATACTCACCTTACTAGGACTCATTGGTCCCAACTGACCCTCATAGCCCCTAAACACACCTTATTGGGCCATCATTGGTCCTAAACACAACTTATTCGTTATATAAACACACCTTATAGGAACTCATTGGTCCCAACTGTCCCTCAATACCCCTAAAAACATATTATTGGGCCATTATTGGTCCTGAACACAACTTATTGGTTATATACACAACTTACTGAACTCATTGGTCCCAACCGACCCTCATTGCCTACTAAACACACCTTATTGGGCCATCATTGTTCCTAAACGCAACTTATTGGTTATGTACACACCTTATTAGGACTCATTGGTCCCAACTGACCGTCATTGCCCCGAAACACACCTTATTGTGCCATCATTGGTCTTAAACAAAACGTATTGGTTATATACACAACTTAGTAGGACTCATTGGTCCCAACTGACCCTCATTACCCCTAAACACACCTTATTGGGAAATCATTGGTCCTAAATACAACTTATTGGTTATATACACACCTTTTCAGACTCATGGGTCCCAACTTACCCTCATTGCCTACTTAACACACCTTATTAGGCCATCATTGGTCCTAAACACAACTTATTGGTTATATACACACCTTATTGGGACTCATTAGTCCCAACTGACCCTCATTGCCCCTAAACATACCTTATTGGGCCATCATTGATCCTAAACAGAACGTATTGGTTATATACACACATTTTAGGGACTCATTGGTCCCAAGTAACCCCAATTTCCCCTAAACACACCTTATTGGGCCATCATTGGTCCTAAACACAACTTATTGGTTATATACACACCTTATTGGGACTTATTGGTCCCAACTAACCCTTATTACCCCTAAACACACCTTATTGGGCCATCATTTGTCCTAAACACAACTTATTGGTTATATACACACCTTATTAGGACTCATTGGTCCCAACTGACCCTCACAGCCCCTAAACACACCTTATTGGGCCATCATTGGTCCTAAACACAACGTATTGGTTATATACACAACTTACTGAACTCATTGGTCCCAACCGACCCTCATTGCCTACTAAACACACCTTATTGGGCCATCATTGTTCCTAAACGCAACTTATTGGTTATATACACACCTTATTAGGACTCATTGGTCCCAACTGACCGTCATTGCCCCGAAACACACCTTATTGTGCCATCATTGGTCCTAAACAAAACGTATTGGTTATATACACAACTTAGTGGGACTCATTGGTCCCAACTGACCCTCATTACCCCTAAACACACCTTATTGGGCAATCATTGGTCCTAAATACAACTTATTGGTTATATACACACCTTTTCAGACTCATGGGTCCCAACTGACCCTCATTGCCTACTTAACACACCTTATTAGGCCATCATTGGTCCTAAACACAACTTATTGGTTATATACACACCTTATTGGGTCTCATTAGTCCCAACTGACCCTCATTGCCCCTAAACATACCTTATTGGGCCATCATTGATCCTAAACAGAACGTATTGGTTATATACACACATTTTAGGGACTCATTGGTCCCAAGTAACCCCAATTTCCCCTAAACACACCTTATTGGGCCATCATTGGTCCTAAACACAACTTATTGGTTATATACACACCTTATTGGGACTTATTGGTCCCAACTAACCCTTATTACCCCTAAACACACCTTATTGGGCCATCATTTGTCCTAAACACAACTTATTGGTTATATACACACCTTATTAGGACTCATTGGTCCCAACTGACCCTCATTGCCCCTAAACACACCTTATTATGCCATCATTGGTCCTAAACACAACGTATTGGTTATATACACAACTTAGTGGGACTCATTGGTCCCAACTGACCCTCATTACCCCTAAACACACCTTATTGGGCCATCATTGGTCCTAAATACAACTTATTTGTTATATACACACCTTATTGGGACTCATTGGTCCCAACTGACCCTCATTGCCTACTTAACACACCTTATTGGACCATCATTGGTCCTAAACACAACTTATTGCTTATATACACACCTTATTGGGACTCATTGGTCCCAGCTGACCCTTATTGCCCATAAACATACCTTATTGGGCCATCATTGATCCTAAACAGAACGTATTGGTTATATACACACATTTTAGGGACTCGTTGGTCCCAAGTAACCCCATTGCACCTAAACACACCTTATTGGGCCATCATTGGTCCTAAACACAACTTATTGGTTATATACACACCTTATTGGGACTTATTGGTCCCAACTGATCCTTATTACCCCTAAACACACCTTATTGGGCCATCATTTGTCCTAAACACGACTTATTGGTTATATACACACCTTATTAGGACTCATTGGTCCCAAGTAACCCCATTGCACCTAAACACACCTTATTGGGCCATCATTGGTCCTAAACACAACTTATTGGTTATATACACACCTTATTGGGACTTATTGGTCCCAACTGACCCTTATTACCCCTAAACACACCTTATTGGGCCATCATTTGTCCTAAACACGACTTATTGGTTATATACACACCTTATTAGGACTCATTGGTCCCAACTGACCCTCATAGCCCCTAAACACACCTTATTGGGCCATCATTGGTCCTAAACACAACTTATTGGTTATATACACACCTTATTGGGACTTATTGGTCCCAACTGACCCTTATTACCCCTAAACACACCTTATTGGGCCATCATTTGTCCTAAACACGACTTATTGGTTATATACACACCTTATTAGGACTCATTGGTCCCAACTGACCCTCATAGCCCCTAAACACACCTTATTGGGCCATCATTGGTCCTAAACACAACTTATTGGTTATATAAACACACCTTATAGGAACTCATTGGTCCCAACTGTCCCTCATTACCCCTAAACACATATTATTGGGCCATTATTGGTCCTGAACACAACTTATTGGTTATATACACAACTTACTGAACTCATTGGTCCCAACCGACCCTCATTGCCTACTAAACACACCTTATTGGGCCATCATTGTTCCTAAACGCAACTTATTGGTTATATACACACCTTATTAGGACTCATTGGTCCCAACTGACCGTCATTGCCCCGAAACACACCTTATTGTGCCATCATTGGTCCTAAACAAAACGTATTGGTTATATACACAACTTAGTTGGACTCATTGGTCCCAACTGACCCTCATTACCCCTAAACACACCTTATTGGGCAATCATTGGTCCTAAATACAACTTATTGGTTATATACACACCTTTTCAGACTCATGGGTCCCAACTGACCCTCATTGCCTACTTAACACACCTTATTAGGCCATCATTGGTCCTAAACACAACTTATTGGTTATATACACACCTTATTGGGTCTCATTAGTCCCAACTGACCCTCATTGCCCCTAAACATACCTTATTGGGCCATCATTGATCCTAAACAGAACGTATTGGTTATATACACACATTTTAGGGACTCATTGGTCCCAAGTAACCCCAATTTCCCCTAAACACACCTTATTGGGCCATCATTGGTCCTAAACACAACTTATTGGTTATATACACACCTTATTGGGACTTATTGGTCCCAACTAACCCTTATTACCCCTAAACACACCTTATTGGGCCATCATTTGTCCTAAACACAACTTATTGGTTATATACACACCTTATTAGGACTCATTGGTCCCAACTGACCCTCATTGCCCCTAAACACACCTTATTATGCCATCATTGGTCCTAAACACAACGTATTGGTTATATACACAACTTAGTGGGACTCATTGGTCCCAACTGACCCTCATTACCCCTAAACACACCTTATTGGGCCATCATTGGTCCTAAATACAACTTATTTGTTATATACACACCTTATTGGGACTCATTGGTCCCAACTGACCCTCATTGCCTACTTAACACACCTTATGGGACCATCATTGGTCCTAAACACAACTTATTGCTTATATACACACCTTATTGGGACTCATTGGTCCCAGCTGACCCTTATTGCCCATAAACATACCTTATTGGGCCATCATTGATCCTAAACAGAACGTATTGGTTATATACACACATTTTAGGGACTCGTTGGTCCCAAGTAACCCCATTGCACCTAAACACACCTTATTGGGCCATCATTGGTCCTAAACACAACTTATTGGTTATATACACACCTTATTGGGACTTATTGGTCCCAACTGATCCTTATTACCCCTAAACACACCTTATTGGGCCATCATTTGTCCTAAACACGATTTATTGGTTATATACACACCTTATTAGGACTCATTGGTCCCAACTGACCCTCATAGCCCCTAAACACACCTTATTGGGCCATCATTGGTCCTAAACACAACTTATTGGTTATATAAACACACCTTATAAGAACTCATTGGTCCCAACTGTCCCTCAATACCCCTAAACACATATTATTGGGCCATTATTGGTCCTGAACACAACTTATTGGTTATATACACAACTTACTGAACTCATTGGTCCCAACCGACCCTCATTGCCTACTAAACACACCTTATTGGGCCATCATTGTTCCTAAACGCAACTTATTGGTTATGTACACACCTTATTAGGACTCATTGGTCCCAACTGACCGTCATTGCCCCGAAACACACCTTATTGTGCCATCATTGGTCCTAAACAAAACGTATTGGTTATATACACAACTTAGTGGGACTCATTGGTCCCAACTGACCCTCATTACCCCTAAACACACCTTATTGGGCAATCATTGGTCCTAAATACAACTTATTGGTTATATACACACCTTTTCAGACTCATGGGTCCCAACTTACCCTCATTGCCTACTTAACACACCTTATTAGGCCATCATTGGTCCTAAACACAACTTATTGGTTATATACACACCTTATTGGGACTCATTAGTCCCAACTGACCCTCATTGCCCCTAAACATACCTTATTGGGCCATCATTGATCCTAAACAGAACGTATTGGTTATATACACACATTTTAGGGACTCATTGGTCCCAAGTAACCCCAATTTCCCCTAAACACACCTTATTGGGCCATCATTGGTCCTAAACACAACTTATTGGTTATATACACACCTTATTGGGACTCATTGGTCCCAACTGACCCTCATTACCCCTAAACACACCTTATTGGGCAATCATTGGTCCTAAATACAACTTATTGGTTATATACACACCTTTTCAGACTCATGGGTCCCAACGGACCCTCATTGCCTACTTAACACACCTTATTAGGCCATCATTGGTCCTAAACACAACTTATTGGTTATATACACACCTTATTGGGACTCATTAGTCCCAACTGACCCTCATTGCCCCTAAACATACCTTATTGGGCCATCATTGATCCTAAACAGAACGTATTGGTTATATACACACATTTTAGGGACTCATTGGTCCCAAGTAACCCCAATTTCCCCTAAACACACCTTATTGGGCCATCATTGGTCCTAAACACAACTTATTGGTTATATACACACCTTATTGGGACTTATTGGTCCCAACTAACCCTTATTATCCCTAAACACACCTTATTGGGCCATCATTTGTCCTAAACACAACTTATTGGTTATATACACACCTTATTAGGACTCATTGGTCCCAACTGACCCTCACAGCCCCTAAACACACCTTATTGGGCCATCATTGGTCCTAAACACAACTTATTGGTTATATAAACACACCTTATAGGAACTCATTGGTCCCAATTGACCCTCAGTACCCCTAAACACACCTTATTGGGCCATTATTGGTCCTAAACATAACTTATTGGTTATATACACACCTTATTTGACTCATTGGTCCCAACCGACCCTCATTGCCTACTAAACACACCTTATTGGGCCATGAATGTTCCTGACCACAACTTATTGGTTATATACACACCTTATTAGGACTCATTGGTCCCAACTGACCCTCATTGCCCCTAAACACACCTTATTGTGCCATGATTGGTCATAAACACAACGTATTGGTTATATACACAACTTAGTGGGACTCATTGGTCCCAACTGACCGTCATTACCCCTAAACACACCTTATTGGGCCATCATTGGTCCTAAACACAACGTATTGGTTATATACACACCTTATTGGGACTCATTGGTCCCAACTGACCCTCAATGCCTATTTAACACACATTATTGGGCCATCATTGGTCCTAAACACAACTTATTGGTTATATAGACACCTTATTGGGATTCATTGGTCCCAACTGACCCTCGTTGCCCCTAAACACACCTTATTGGGCCATCACTGAACCTAAACATAATGTATTGGTTATATACACACATTTTAGGGACTCATTGGTCCCAAGTAACCCTCATTGCCCCTAAACACACCTTATTACGCCATCATTGGTCCTAAACACAACTTATTAGTTCTATACACACCTTATTGGGACTTATTGGTCCCAACTGACCCTTATTGCCCCTAAACATACCTTATTGGGCCATCATTTGTCCTAAACACAACTTATTGCTTATATACATGTTAGAGCATATACCTATGTTATGATGTGTCTCGTGTATTGTATCTAGATTAGAGTGAGTCTGTGTGTTGTAGTGGCAATATCAATGGTGTCGTACCATATGGTACGCCGTACCATTTGGTACCCACGTACCAAATGGTAAGCCAGTTCGTATGCATGCCTTCTATGTTGACACTATAAATAGGTTGTGTTAGAATGAGGTTGAAACACTCTGAGTCATTCTACACTTTGTGTGTGTGTTCTAGAGAGAGAAACTAGTGAGAGTCTTCTTTGTATCTTCAAGTGATCAATAAGAATTCTGTTATTTACATCCGTTTTTACTATGATTGATTGATACACGCAGTAGTAAGATCGTATCTCGGTGTTACAAGTGGTGTCAGAGCATTTGGTTGATCTACTGCTGTGTTTTTGATCAATTTTCGGATTTTTAGAGAGAGAAAGTTCGGGTTTCTTACGTTTTTCATCAATTTTTCTCAATTCCGAGTGTTTTCGAGGTAAAAAATGATTTCTGAGTGTTCCTGGTGAGTTTTCGCACCTCTCTGAACCAAATTCCAGTCCATACTGTCAAAATTCGCGAAAATACGTCGATTTCAGCGTGGTACGTTTCTGGTCCGCCTCAAGAACAATCTGGTCCGCCGCTGGTCTGCTAGGCAATCTTCAAGTCTGGTCCGTGGAGGTTATTTTCTCGTCCGCCGTACCATTTTGGTCCGCCGTACCAAATCTGGTTCGCTGAGTACAAATCTGGTCCACCGTACCAAATATGGTCCGCTGAGTACAACTCTGGTCCGCTGAGTACAAATCTGGTCCGCTGGCAGTTTATTAAAAGTATTATAACTTTTGCAAAGTATCATAACTTTTGCATCGTAAATCGCTACGAGAGCCATAAGTACTCGAATCGATCGTCTCGACGAGCTCTACATTGTTCGTTCAAAGTTGATATTCAAAATCAAATTCTAAGACCTTCGTTTTTGAGTTCGAAGTTTTTGAAGTATCATTTTCGGTGGAAAAATGTCTGATTTTCAAGCGTTTGCGGCTATGCAAAGCACGGTACAAGCTATGCTTAATTTTGATAATGAAATAGGAACAATTCAGAAAGTTCCTAAGCTGTTAAAGTTGGAAGATTGTCAAAATTGGAAGCAACGTTTTTCTGCATACATCAGCACAAATAATATTGATTTATAGATTCCGATTCGAAAGTTGTATGTACGTCCAACTGAAGATGGAGAGTATAAGGAAATTCAAGATTTTGATAAGGATGAAAGAAAAAGTTATGAGCTTGAACAAAAAGTTTATGGTTATCTTATCATGGTTTTACCTACTGAGCTGTTGCATCAATTCAGCACTTGCAAAAAAGCTAAACAGTTATGGGATGCTTTATCTGCTCGATGTGAAGGCAATGACCAATATAAGAAGAGTAGACGAAAAGTGTTGAACAAGCAATTTGAAAATTTTCAACAATATGAAAAAGAAAATATTTCTGCTCTTGTTTCAAGGTTTTCACATTTGATTAGTGAGATGAAAGTGGTTAAAATTGAAAAGACCGAGGAGGAATTGAAAGAGAAATTGATGGAAGCATTACTGGAAAAGTAGGAAAGTTATGTGTTGTTACTTACTCATGACAAAGAATATTCTGAATTATCATTTCATGATTTAACCGGAAAGCTTCATGCTAGAGAGATGGAAATGATGACCTCAAACAAGTGAACTGCTCAATTCCAAAATCCTTAATTGTATCATGGTCAAAATTCTGCAAGTATCAATGCAAAGTCTAAATCATTTGCTGTTGATTCATCAAATCCACCTCAAACAGCTTTTGTTGCTGGTCAGGGATCAGGAAATTCTGGAAATTCATCAAGAGGATGTAACTTCACTATTCCAAATCATTCAAGTCAGACTTCATTTTCAGCAAAAACACCGGATGAGCATTTGGCATTAATTTCAGCTTTCTTATCTTCATATTATGGATTGCTCAATGGTGGTTTGACAACATCTAATTTGATTGAATAAGATTTTGATCAGATCGATCTAGATAATCTTGAATAAATGGACATTAAATGGCAACTTGCGATGTTAGCCCAAAGACTCAAAAGATTCAAGAAAAAGACCGGATTTCAAAGTCTAAATCCGAATGGCAAGGTTGGCATAGATAAATCAAAGGTAAAATGCTTTAAATGTTCTAATTTTGGTCATTTAGCTCGTGAGTGTTCAAAATCAAATGCTTCTTCATCAAAGTCTCCAACAGCTTTGGTTTCTCAAAACGATAAACAACATAACTGGGGGCAAACTTCTGATGATTCACAACCAATTGCTTTAACTGCTATTACTTCTGAGTCAAAACCCAGGTATGTAGATTATGATTGGGTTGCTGATGAACCTGATGATGAGTCTGCATTTCGTGCTCTGATTGCTCAAGTTGTTCATAGTGATGATGAAGTAGAAGTAACTGATTCTGAATCTGAAATAAGTGGTTCTGGAAATAGTGGCTATGAATCTATTTGTGAGTTTTATTCTCAGAAAGACAAGAAGATTCAAGGATTAATAAAGGAAAATGGGTTGTTGATTGAGGAAAATAAAAGAAGGATAGAAGAATTGGCAAATGAACAGCAAATTTTAGAAGATCTAATTCAAGAATTCTCTTCTCAGAAAGAAAAGTTTTCAGATTTTCAAGCAGAGGTTGTTGAGAAAGAATCAAAATTTCAAAGTGTTAAACAGGAGTTTGAACAGAAAATTAGAAAGTTATCTGAAGAAAATGCTGCATTAGTTCAAAAAGCGAACAAATGGAAGGATGATGCTACAGATACATCAAATGATTTTCAAAATCTTTTTGACAAATCAAAGTCCAGACTTGATACTCTTACTAAACTTTCTGATGACCAAGCTACTAAGATTCAATCCTATCAGCTTGATATGTAAAAGTTACTTGATGAGAAGAGTGAGTTGGTTAGAGTGAACAAGTTGCAAAATGTATATTTAGATATTCAGAAAAGAAATGAAGATAAGCTGCAGAAGGAATTGTGGGCTGGACTAGATGAGTTAAGATTGCAAAAGTATGAAACTCATAAAGTGGCAAAGAAGTTGATTGCAACCGAAAAGGAGTTGGTTGAAACTCAACAAAAAATTTCTGATCTGAAAGTAGAAGTCATTTATTCAAAACGTCTTTTGAACAATGTTACTAATTCACAATCTTTTACAAGTTTCTTGGTCAAAGATGACAACTTTGAGAAGATGTTCAACGAAACTATGTCACCACCAGAAAGTCTCAAAGAAGGAATTCATGATTTGAAAGACAAGGTTGAGACTGGTGATTATTCTGAGTTTGTTGGTTCCAAATCAGTTGAAGAAAAGAAAGAGAAGAAAGGCAAAAGTGCTGAAAATTCTGAAGCTCCAAAGGTTGTGTCTAGTTCTTTCTCTGATGACAAAGAGAAATCGGCAAGTTCAACAACTAACATTGCTGAAACAATTGTTGATGCTCCAAAAGATATCAACAAGATCAAAGCAGAGTTTTCTCGTCTTGCAAAGAACAGGCATAAACCATCTGGTTCGGGAGCGAAGATTTCTAGAAAGCACAAAGGTTTGGGGTTCCAACAGAAACAGGTTAAAGTTGACATTTCTCAGGTTCAATAACAACAAAACTTGAAGAAAATCAGTATGAAGCAAGTGAAGAAGGAGATTATTCATGCTGAAAAGGTTCAACCGGAGCGATTTTATAAACTCAAAGGCTCAGATCAAATATTCTCTGATACGGAGTTTCCACTTCACTGTGTGGATTCTCGGAAAATAGCTGAGGTTTTTTATCAAATCGTTTGTGTTATAATTGCTGACAAAAAGGACATATGGCACAAGAATGTCCGGTTTCTGCTGCTTCTAGTTCAAGAAAAGGAAATGTTCCATTTGTTAGTAAATCTGCCAAACAAAGATTCATTGATGAATATGGCAGAGTATTTGATGAACATCAACCTACATTTTTCAAAACTCAAGGAAGATTTATTCCTCGTTTTTAAAATGTTCCAATTGTAGGTTGGTCGTCACAATCGACTGTGATTGGTTCATCAGGTACTGATTTACCAAAACAACAAATCTGGAAACCTAAAGTGGTTTCGAAAGGAAACCAAGATACTGGCCGACCAGAAGCGATTCGCTTCGGGTCATTTATAAACTGACGTGTTTGACCAGTGTGCAGGTACTTTTAGAAGACCTATCGGTGATTGAAAAGTTGCTGAAGGAGAAGTATTCTGCTGATTTAAGTTAAATTACATGTGATATCAACTTCAAAATTGCAATTTTTCTGAAAGCTAAAACTTCAAGGTATCCATGTCGAAAGGTCAATTTTCTTTCTTTTATGCATTTCGTATGTAGTATAGGGGGAGAAAATTGAAAAACCAAAAATAGTGTCTCTGTGTTTTTGTTAAAATGAAAATCCAAAAATAGAGTTTTCATTTTAAGGGGGAGAAAAATGGAAAAATACAAAATCATTGAAATACATAAAAATACAAAAACATTGAAAAATGAGAAACTGATCCAACATAATTGGGAAATGATGGTACATTGGGTTACGTGTCTTACTCATGGATAAAATAGATGAAAAATCCATAAGATCATTGTTCGATGTGCTTGGTAGGCTCGGCATTAAATCAGAAAGTATTCAGATGTGATAAACACATTAAATAATAATGTTTGACCAAGTGGTATTGTGTTGATACACGTATACAGGTATGTGTGTGGACATATGTTGATATGAATGTATGTTACGTTTATTTGTATTGATATTGTGTGTATGTATGTGTGTGTATATATTTGTGTGTTTATGTATATATGCATGTAATACGTACAATCATACTCAGTGTATTTTTCTATAGGCATGTATCCATATGGCTATATGTATGCATATATGAACATCTATTAAGTTTTTTTTTTTGTCATTTTGATACCATACGAGTCGGTATGTGTATGTATACGAGCATAAAACTTTACCCTGAAGGTACGGATAAGCTTAATTGCAGCCAGACTTGAAACCATCACGTTTGGTTCTTAAAGTGACAACGAAGCCTCGGAGTCTGCAGTGCAAGTATGACAGTGTACCTCTTTAATTCTGTTTAGGGTTTCTCATGCATTATGCCTCACACTTAGGTCCAAACGTGAATATTAGCTTGTTTTTTTGCTACAATTTTTATTTTTTGAATAAGAGTAATAAAAATAATAATTATGACAATAATAATAATAATAATAATAATAATAATAATAATAATAATAATAATAATAATAATATAATTATTATTATACTATAGTGATAATTATAATGATAATAATATTAAGATGAAGAAGAATTATTATAAACAATAATATTAATAATAATAATAATAATAATAATCATCATAATGAGGGTATAAATGACGGTATTGTACGTCATGTATGTTGGGTTATTAAGATGAAGAAGAATTATTATAAACAATAATAATAGTAATAATCATAATAATCATCATAATGAGGGTATAAACGACGGTATTGTACGTCACGTATGTTGGGTTATTAAGATGAAGAAGAATTATTATAAACAATAATAATAATAGTAATAATCATAATAATCATCATAATGAGGGTATAAATGACGGTATTGTACATCACGTATGTTGGGTTAATAATGCATGATAATAATAATAATGATAATAATGATAATAATAAAAAACATAATAACTATATATAATAATTATAATATTAATAATAATAACGATAATATTAATATTAAAAATATTAATAATAATAATAATAATAATAATAATAATAATAATAATAATAATAATAATAAACGGTGGTATTGTACGTCACGCATGTTGGGTTAGTAATAATGATAATAATAACAATGCTAATAACAATAATATAATATAGATAGGATTACGGATAATAACATAATAACAACGAAGCCCAGTAACAATAAGAATACGGCTAATATTAATAATAATAATAATAATAATAATAATTATTATTATTATTATTAATAAGGGTATAAACGACCGTATTGTACATCACGAATATTGGGTTAATAACAATGCATGATAATAATAAGTATACTAATAGTAATAATAATAAAAATAATAACTATAACAATAATAACAAATATAATTATAATATTAACAATAATAACTATAATAATAATAATAATAATAATAATATTTATACTAAAAAATACTAACAATAAAATAATAATAATTATTATTATAATGATAATAATAATAATAATAATAATAATAATAATAATAACAATAATAATAATAATAATAATAATAATAATAATAATAATAATAATAATAATAATAATAATAATAATAATAAACGGTGATATTGTACGTCACGTATGTTGGGTTAGTAATAATGATAAGTATAACAATACTAATAATATAATATTAAAGGAATACTAGTAATAACATAATAACGACAAAGCCCAGTAACAATAATAATACGGCTAATATTAATAATAATAGTAAAAATAATAATTAAGGCAATAATAATAATAATAGTAGTACTAATAATAATACTAATACTAATAATACTAATAATAATAATAATAATAATACTAATAATAAGAATACTACTACTAATAATAATAATAATAATAATACTAATAATAATAATAATACTAATACTAATAATAATAATAATAATAATTATAATAATAATAATAATAATACTAATAATAATAATAATACTAATAATAATAATAATAATAATAATAATAATGATACTAATAATAATAATAATAATACTAATAATACTAATAATAATAATAATAATAATAATAATAATAATAATAATACTAATAATAATAATACTAATAATAATAATACTAATAATACTAATAATAATAATAATTATAACAATAATAATAATACAGTGATAATAATAATAATAATAATAATAATAATAATAATAATAATAATAATAATAATAATAATAATAATAATAATCTTAAGAAAAAGAATTATTTTTATAAACGATCTTATTCTACATCACCTACGTTGTGTTAATACACGTATACGGGTATGTGCGTGGACATATGTTGATATGAATGTATGTTGCGTTTATTTGTATTGATATTTTGTGTATGTATGTGTGTGTATATATTTGTGTGTGTATGTGTATATGTATTTAATACGTACAATCATACTCAGTGTATTTTTCTATAGGCATGTATCCATATGGCTATATGTATGCATATATGAACACCTATTAAGTTTTTTTAATTTTTTTGTCATTTTGATACCATACGAGTCGGTGTGTGTATGTATACGAGCATAAAACTTTACCCTGAAGGTGACGGATAAGCTTAATTGCAGCCAGACTTGAAACCATCATGTTTGGTTCTAAAAGTGACAACGATGCCTCGGAGTCTGCAGTGCAAGTATGACAGTGTACCTCTTTGTTTCTATTTAGGGTTTCTCATGCATTATGCCTCACACTTAGATCCAAACGTGAATATTAGCTTTTTTTTTTCTATAATTTTTATTTTTTAAATAAGAGTAATAAAAATAATAATTATGACAATAATAATAATAATAATAATAATAATTATAATAATAATAATAATAATAATAACAATAATAATCATAATAATATAATTATTATTATACTATAGTGATAATAATAATGATAATAATATTAAGATGAAGAAGAATTATTATAAACAATAATAATAATAGTAATAATCATCATAATGAGGGTATAAACGACGGTATTGTACATCACGTATGTTGGGTTATTAAGATGAAGAAGGATTATTGTAAACAATAATAATAATAATAATAATAGTAATAATCATAATAATCATCATAATGAGGGTATAAACGACGGTATTGTACGTCACGTATGTTGGGTTATTAAGATGAAGAAGAATTATTATAAACAATAATAATAATAGTAATAATCATAATAATCATCATAATGAGGGTATAAACGACGGTATTATACGTCACGTATGTTGGGTTAATAATAATGCATGATAATAGTAATAATAATGACAATAATGATAATAATAACAAAAATAATAATTATATATAATAATTAGAATATTAATAATAATAACTATAATATTAATATTAAAAATATTAAAAATAATAATAATAATAATAATAATAATAATAATAATAATAATAATAATAATAATAATAATAATAATAATAATAATAATAATAATAATAATAATAATAATAACATAAAGTTGGTGAGTTCACAGGTTTAGATAGCATGCATGTAAAGGTTGATAAACAAGTTTGATTAAATCATTCCATCGTTTGACAATTTGTATAGATACTATTTTATAGATTACCATGAACCTTGGATTCCGAAACTAACTGATTACCCACTCATGATACTATGTCCAATAGTACCGCATGGCCAAATATAACTGTATGTACCCTTCTGACTATTAAAACGGAGCCAGGATTGGAGCTACCAATCAGAGTAGGGGCGTTAACCCGATAGATCTATCCACGAGTCATCGTTTCTGTATGTAAATTAATCGGATTCAACTAATAGTGGGGTTTCATCATAACATGAACAAGCATGATACAACATGATTTGGACTAGAAAAACTCACGAAATCAATAAGGTAACAAGCAATCTATTTGTCAGGTAATGATTTATGTTTGTAATGAATTCTCCCCCAAGTATTAAATCTATAAAAGAAAGGGGCCGTGAAAACTCACCTGAATGCAAAGGATTCAGTAAGATAGGCAAGTAAGCAGTCCTATACAATGTTATAAGACGACTTAGAATATAGAAATTGGGTTGACATCTAAGTCACTCCAATTTGGTTGGTCAAGTCTTGGCGTTATGGTAACCCGGTAATGTAGTACGGTATCGTTGACCTAATTGAAATATTTATTGAAAATAAATACTTATTGCGTGATAAATAAAATATTATTTATTTCCATGATAAAAATTAGTTTAGAAGTAGTTTATATTTCCCAAATAAATATCATGCGAGTTCAAATGACTTTTAAAGGGCGAAATGACGGTTTAAGGTTAACACCGGCTTTTTGCCGGTTCTAGCCGCATTTCACGTTATTTGTAAATATGACTAAGGCAATGATTAAACAATTAAATACACATTCATTTTCATACTAGAATCATATCAACTCAGAAAATTCAAGTTCAAAAGTTTAAGTTCCTAGTTTTGTCGGTTTTGCCGGTATGTGTCCGATTTGGCCGGTTTTGATCCTGTGACTCGTTCTAGGGTTTTGTAAACTACCAAAACACTATGTAAACTTATTATAAGTCATCTCAAGTCCCTATAAGTTTCTACGATCAGTTGTGACATTCGTTTGCATATCTTTACAAAAACGAGGTTTCCGGGCCCGTAAAGTGTCCGTTTTTGGTCCCGTTTTTCCCCAAATTTAGCTATTTTCGAAAGGGATCTTGTACTAGGGTTTTTATGACTAAAAACATCTTTTAAAATCACTTTATAAGGGGTCAAAGTTTCTGACCTAAATTTGCCCTAATTTATCTATAGTTTCCGGATCTTTTTAGTAGGTTATTTTTATAGATTTAGCCGTCCAAACATATCAATAAGTCATATGGTGCTATCCACAACCTTCTAACATGTTAAAAAAAATTCGGACCTAGGGTTCCAAGAGTCATAAATTTCGGATCTAGAGGTTTGTTCATAAAACCAAGGCATTTCAC
>JBCNJP010000007.1:363251-368251 GCA_039602395.1 Deinandra increscens subsp. villosa
GCAATGTGGAAGCTGTTAGATTGATTTTTAGGCTGATTTGTGTGTTTTTCGCGACCAGCGAAACTGTCATGTTCTCTGGGCGAAACTGTCCAGCGAAATTATGTATATCTTCATCCAGCGACACTATGTAGCGAAACTATAGTGTCGCCGGGTAAACCAACCAGACCAGCTCGAGCGAATCTACCGAGCGAAATTCCCTGAACGAAAGTTCAAACCAGTTTCGGGCGAAACTAGGCTAGCGAAACTGTGCCAACAGTTTCGAGCGAAACTAGCCTAGCGAAACTGTGTCATCGGGCATTGCCTAGCGAAAGTGCTGCCCGTGTACACGGCGAAACTGCCTAGCGAAACTAGGCTAGCGAAACTGTGATCAGAATCTAAACTTGTGCAATTTACTTGAGTGTTATGCCACGATCTACATGATTATACCATGACTTACATGATTATGCTATAATGATACATGTTTGATTTCTGATGTATATGAACCCTTGTTTATGATCAACCATCGGTGTCGTGTGTCGATATGTCGTGTCTTAGTTTAACGTGCTATGTTATGGGCCATAGTGAACGTTGTTTGAAATGAATTAGACACAAGACTAATATATAAGACCTAAATGAATTATAGGTCTTCATTAAGAAATCAATTCAAGGATAATTAAGCAAGTCTAGCCGAGCAACCAAAGGTGAGTGTCACTAACCCGCAAGATACGATCCCGTTAGGGACGGGAAGAACAACTTAAAAACAATGCTGACAAAACTTACGAGTGCTGAGCACCGGACGAATAAAAATCGACTGTTTTTCACCAAGGTGTTTATGGGAACACTTGGGGGGAATTCAAGTCGCTGTTTACGAAAATAAAACTGATAAATGATTTTTGGGTTCGAAGGAAACCCTAAGTGAAATGTTTTAATATGGCTAGCATAGGTTAAAGACTTTAAACCAAATGATATCACATGATTTCTAAGGAATGTTTTTGGTTAAATAAAAAGTCCTCATAATTAATTGTGCCATTAATTCGTGGAAGCGAGGGGATGTTGGGTAGATCTACTGGAGTTTGACAAACTCCGCTCCGGGGCACTGGAGGTGCACGGGGAACAATATCAGCCTATTTGACACCGTGATCCAAGAGGAGGACGCGGGGGAGGCAAAAAGAGCAGTGACGAAAGTCCGCAGATAAAAATAAATGACGGTGGAACACCGCAAAATAAATAGTCAGCTTGGTACAATCTTCCTTAGTGCATGAAACGACGGATTAGCTACCCGCGATATCGGTTGAGTTCTTTAATTCTTACAAGACTAAGCGCATATTAAATAATCGGTAATTGACGTTTAAAAGCATCGTCTTTCATAAAACAAATATTACGTATGTATATGTTGACAAAGAAAATGATTATGAGACCGGGCCAATGCATGACAAGCCCACCGTGAACTCACCAGCCTTTTGGTTGACACTTGCGTGGTTTTGACTTTTGCAGATCGCTGAGGAGTATCCGGAGCAGGTTGACATGGCACAAGAAAACGTTTACTTTTATTTGAACTAACTTGGGAATTTATATAACAATTTATGCTTTGTAATTAGAGCACGCGGTTAGTGCTAAGATATTTATGTTTACATTCCGCTGCGTAACTTTTGAAATTGTTTTTATTTATGAACATTTGGACTTTACTCTGATTCGTTTAGTATTTGTAACTAATGGTTGTGGTCCTGGTCTAGTCGCGCCCCTTAACGGCATAAACTCCGTTAGTGGTTAATTGGGGGTGTCACAGACAGTGTACCTCTTTGGTTCTGTTTAGGTTTTCTCATGCATTATGCCTCCCACTTAGGTACAAACATGAATATTAGCTTTTTTTTCTACAATTTTTATTTTTTGAATAAGAGTAATAAAAATAATATTTATGACAATAATAATATAATAATAATAATAATATAAGGGGAAAGTGAATATGATGTTGTTAAGCATCTAAGCTTTTATGCGAAACCAACAAAACTACGTAGTTTTGTTTAATATTAACTAAGGTTTTAATTTAAATCTATTTTAATCAATCTAAATCGCTTCCTAATTAGTCGACAAGTTTGATTTTTGATGAACTTTTTTTAAAAATAACAGCAGCACGGAATGTGAGACTTAATTGAAAAGCATAAGTTCGAACAAAGAAATTCTTTATCCATGAAGGGGTCATTACTCTTTGGGCAATTTCCATCATGTACGAAATGGGGTTGTTCTAGATTCATATGGGTGTTGTGTATGGATATAAGAAAGAGAAATCTGTTCTACATAATTGCGACAAAGATGAATGCATCGAATTTGATAGAGATTGAATAGAGATTTAAATTAAATATTTGTTAATATTAAACAAAACTACGTAGTTTTGATGGTTTCGCATACAAGTTTAAATGCTTAACAGCACCATGATAATAATAATGATAATAATATTAAGATGAATAAGAATTATTATAAACAATAATAATAATAGTAATTGATGTGTTGCAAACACATATGATTTTCCGGGGTCTTTTCTTATATATTTGAGTCCAAATTGAGTCGGTTTTGCTTAGTTTAAATTGTTTTTATTAAAGTTTGGTCCTTGAGTCTTTTATTTATGTTTTTACAAGTTTTGCAGGAGTTTGATGAATTCCCGAGGCCACGCCAGAAAGTTAGGATTCAAAGAAGAAAACAAGAAAGAGGAGCTGAACAAGCAGTCCCAGGTGTATCGCTTGGGACCTCACCAATGCCGCGCGATACGCTTGAAGCTGAGAAGTCAATGGCGGTGTAAGAAGTCAAAAACGACTATTTTGTCGTCTTGTAAGCCCGTAGGCGTATCGCCTAGGAAGTAGACACCTCCAAGCGATACGCTTGGAGGGCTAAAACCCGCAGAAAAAGGATTCGGCCTATAAAATTGATTTTAGGGTTTTAATTCGTCACTTTTCGACTGGTGGCCGAATTCAGAGACCAGAGGGGCGATTTCCAAGAGGAGAGAAGGGCTGGAATCAGTCGGGAACATCAAGGGTCAAGCGTTCAACGTCGATTTAATATCCGGTTTTTCCGATCATTCTTGTTCTTTAATTGTTGAACCCTTAAACCCATGTTTATGATTGAATTTATAGACTTTGTGTTTGATTTCATGGTTTTCATGGTGGTAGGCTAAATAATTGCTACCACCTAGACCGATTAGATGATCAATTGATGTTTGCTACTTTATTTGGTTTATGATTACTTGATTGATGTTGTGATTACTCTTTAAATTCCTTTACTTTTTGCAATTGGATGCGTATGCGTACTGTTTTTAAGGTTTTGATTAGTGAATAGTTCTTGCCTAGCTTGCGAATGTCTTTCGGTTTGAGTTAGGTAGTTTGGTAGTGTGACTTGGTGTTTGCTATTGAATGTGGTTTGATAATTTAGTAGATCATAGAATTAATTGGTAATTGATTGCTTGAATTCAGTATTCTGCCTGTCTAAATAAGCTCAAAAGGATGATAGCTGTCGGGTAGTCGGGTTGGTTAATGAACTAGGTTAGCATTGTCTCAAAAGGAAGTGTCCTAGGGATTTATCTGATTTGCTATTCGTGTCAGTTGTAGGAAATAGAGGTAGCTCCTGCTAAGCTTAAGGTGCCCGAGATTAGGTTCAGAGGTGGTTAGGTTTAGTTGAGGTAGGACGTACTCACAAGGTGAACTCCTGTTCGAGCGTTAGAGTAATTAAGTTGGGAAGGACTTAAAAGGTGAACCAACCGCCATCAGAGTAGTTATAGCCAAGTAGGGTAGTTAGCGTTAATTGGGATTCTAGGTCTGGGTGGTGCCTCTCTATCATTGTTTGTTTTCCTGAAGGTCCTTGTTTTCGGTTATTAGTTGATAGTCAGTTAGTTAGTTCAATCTCAAATCAAAAACCCAAATTTCTCAGTATTTCCAATTCTTAGGTCCTAGGTTAGTTTTGTCTATAGAGTGTCTCTAGGGTTCGATATTCCCGGTCTTACCTTAGCTTAGCTACAATCCGACAGGTACACTTGCCTTAGGGTTCGGTTTAGTTAGGTATTTTCGGTAAAATTAGGTGTGTCTAGGTCTAGGTTTAGGTCTAGGTTTTAATAGTATTTTTAGAGTCGTTCCGAACACATCAAGTTTTTGGCGCCGTTGCCGGGGACACTTGGCAATAGCAAGATTAACTAGGTCGTCTAGGAAATTTGAGTCTTTTCTAGGTTTTTGTGTATAGCTATTTATTTTTCTTGTGTTTAGTAGTTAGGTTTTTTTTTCTGAATTAGTTTATTTATTTATTTTGTAATTTGTTTCCGCCACATACCCACTCACAATAACTATCTGAATTGTCTGTCACTATGAAACTTCTAGAGACTTTTAAATCTTATATGGATATGATAGTGCTTGGCAATAGGCTAGATTATTTGAGGATGAGTGTGGGGAAAGCCCCGGGGGGTTAGTAGATTTAGTTGATTTAGATGAGCTTGTTGACCCGTCTGTAGAACCCGGGGGTGCCTTAGTTTGTGATGAGGTTGTGGTGGTTAAGCTAGAGAGTAGGAAGGCCACACTTGGTGACTTAGGTGGATTTGAAGTGAACATGGTGTTTAGACCAAGTGTGGGGAGGTTCCTGGTGCTTATCTATCCAAACGACCCGAATGTGAGTTACATGGGTAGGATTAGATTTCTACCGGGTCGTTATAAACATTGGAAAGTTAAGACCTTGGTAGGAAATTGTGGTGGTCGAAACCGGGTGCTTACCGGTAGATTAGTGATGAAGGATGTGAAAGCGAAACCTCCTAATTATGGTTTAGGAGGTTATGTTTGATGTAGGAGCTGAAATGATTAGTGCCCGGGTTGTAAAGTTTGTATTTTATTTAGATTTTGTTTTTTTCGTGTTTTTCTGTTTTCGGTTTGTGTTTTTCGTGTTTGCAGGAAACCAAGGACTTTGGAAAGTGAATTCATGCGCCAAACGCATTCTAGGTATGTAATTGGTAAATTGGTAAGGGTGGAGGTTGGTCTAAAAAGATAGAAAAAATT
>JBCNJP010000007.1:373251-386256 GCA_039602395.1 Deinandra increscens subsp. villosa
GTATTGTACGTCACGCATGTTGGGTTAGTAATAATGATAGTAATAACAATATTATAATATAGATAGGACTGCGGATAATAACATAATAACGACGAAGCCCAGTAACAATAACAATACGGCTAGTATTAATAATAATAATAATAATAATAATAATAATGATGATAATAATAATAATAATAATAATAATAATAATAATAATAATCAATAAGGGTATAAACGACCGTATTGTACATCACGTATATTGGGTTAATAACAATGCATGATAATAATAACTATACTAATAGTAATAATAATAAAAATAATAACTATAACAATAATAACAATAATAATTATAATATTAACAATAATAACTATAATAATAATAATAATATTTATACTAAAAATACTAATAATAATAATTATTATTATTATAATAATAATAATAACAATAATAATAATAATAATAATAATAATAATAATAATAATAATAATAATAATAATAATAATAATAATAATAAACGGTGATATTGTACGTCACGAATGTTGGGTTAGTAATAATGATAAGTATAACAATACTAATAATATAATATTAATAGAAATACTAGTAATAACATAATAACGACACAGCCCAATGACAATAATAATACGGCTAATATTAATAATAATAGTAAAAATAATAATTAAGGCGATAATAATAATAATAATATAATAATAATAATAATAATAATAATAATAATAATAATAATAATAATAATAATAATAATAATAATAATGATAATAATAATAACAAAAATAATAACTATATATAATAATTATAATAATAATAATAATAACTATAATATTAATATTAATAATAATAATAATAATAATAATAATTATAATAATAATAATAATAATAATAATAATAATAATAATAATAATAATAATAATAATAATAATAATAATAATAATAATAATAATGATAAACGGTGGTATTATACTTCACGCATGTTGGGTTAGTAATAATGATAATAATAACAATGCTAATAACAATAATATAATATAGATAGGATTACGGATAATAGCATAATAACGACATGCAATCTCATACCTAAAATATGTGCACACAAATATATTGTTTAAAACGGATTATTCTTAAATAAAATATTGATGACGGAAGCTTTCAACAGAGCAATCAGGTGAAAGGTATGGTCATAGGTAAATATGCTTATCATTAGAAGAATAACAATGAATATGGTTGAGAAACACACCTCTTCCTTGAAGTTTAAATCAGCCATAGAATTCATATGCAGCAACATCCATGCCAATGACGACTACCAAATGGGTTAAATAACGTGTCAAATTAGATAATCTTTTAGTGCGAGTAGAAAAAAGTGAGTCGAGTCGGCCCAATACAATTTATATAAAAAGAAGTTTAAAGTTTAGTGTACAAAAACTCATTTTATGTTGATAGTACAGAAACTCGCTTTACATTAATGAATGATACTCTACACTTCGAATGAGCTGATAAAGAAATTTTAGGAGCTTTGCAACAAATTTTGGCATCAAATCGTATATTTTAGGAATTTTGTAACAAATGGCAGCAAATTTGATGAATGATATATACACATGTACATACTAACTTTTGTTAATCAACCTACATATACATCATCATATTACCTGCAAGTTAAGTGCAGATATGAAGAAAAATAAAATATAGGGCAAAATCTAATCTAAGAATGAAAATGATAACATAAAGTAAAAGTTGCAATAAGTATATATGACCGAGAAGTTGGTGAAGGCTCATAGCATTTAGGCTCATAGCATTTCAATTTTTACCTATAACCGAATCTAATCGTTTTTATGATCCTTAGGCTATATATACTAACAGCATGAAGGATATAAAAAAAATACTCATCAAACCTTATGCAAATGGCAACTTGATGTTTATGGTGGTGGGTGTTTGGTTTTGCAGGTATCTGTCTGTCTATATAAGTGCATCAGCCAGCCTATTCGAGGATATCACCTACCGTGCGCTAAACCCATTAATAATAGCTGCTAACTACATTTTGTGCCGCAAGATCATGTCCGTACAAATTAAACATCGGTTTGATAAGCGCAAAAACTTGAATGCCTGCTAAAGTCATAACAGGGAAGAATAAAAACCCATTCAAAACCGTTCCAACAGGAAATGAGTTCTCACCCTAAACTCCATGCCCTCTTTTTGGTGCCTTTTTTACCATAATTTGTCAATATCAGCTTACAACACAACAGGTTCTCTCCAAATCTGACAAACATGATGAATGAGGAGATAACACTAAAGGAGATAGGGATAAATAACTAATGTTGTCTAATCAGTCATCAGTGCATTCTATACCTATGTCATGTAGACACTAAATCACCTAACCATCAATCCAAAATCTAAGAATATCATTGATTGAACCAAATACTAATTCCAATCATACGAACCGTGGAGCAGAAGATTTCCTATCATATAGAAAACGGAAACATCAAACCAATTGAATACTCACAGAAACAACCAACAGAGTGCAGAGAGGACTTCCGCATGTCCAAAGAAGAATCTCGCGCTGTGTGTTCAGAGTAGCCCTACGAAACATCGGAGCCGCCTCAACGAACGATTTGTTGGGGGAAAGTAAATGACGTACACGTTCAGATGAGAACGCCTATAAATACCAGACGTACACCTTCGAAACCTAAAAAAAAGCCGGAATAAATTATAGAAAACCCGGAATCGAACCTGTGCCAACAAAAAAATGAAAACCTATTAAGGCAGAGGAAACCACTACGGCAGCTTGACGATGGGTTCAATATCAGCAAAGATAGTATATATAAAAAAGGTTTTTGAGGTGTGTGCTTGCAAGGTATAAGTTGTCTATTGTGTTAATATATAATGGTATATAGAAAATGTGCCAAAAAAATGTGAAGTAGGATGATCAAAAAGTTTGTAGACATACATTCACACAAAATGAGCCCTAAAAAAATGTGAACACAACTATTGATTCATCCTAAATACAAACAAATAAGCCACGAATCGCAACAAACTGAAGAAGGAAGTGGGTAATTACCAGAAGACTTCAAATCAAGACATAAAGAAAGTCGATCCCATGAAGACGACAGATGATATATAAGATTTAATAGAAAATGAGCCCTAAAGATATTGCGAACACAACTATTATTCATCCTAAATATGAGCAAATAAGCTCTCAAAGAGCAGCAACTATAATACAGAGAAATATTAACCATAAGAAACAACATAAATAACATGTGATAAACTTAACATTAAATAGTTCAACAAAGAAAGGCCTAACCGAAGTTGCAGCCCAGGCAAAAGAGAAACAAAACCTGCATTTATCATCACATTAGTACCAGACACATCAACTTGAGAAATAGAAGCAAAAAATCTGAGCTAGGCAAAAAAAGTTCAAACAAAAATGAAAAATGTATCCATGATATTACATCGATTACTTCAAGCCTAACAACTTCTTCCAAAACAACTTCTGCTAGAAATTCCAATATGTGCTATTTTTATAATTAAAATCTAATACCCACATTTTATATTACAATTTAACTTTTAAAAAATACATATAAAGGCCTTGTGAATGTGGAGGCAAGCGAGGAAGAGCTCCTAAAGGCCTTGTGAATATCCTTTCTAAAGCTCTATGAACATTCTCTTCATGTCTAAGTCTCTTCCTTACCTTATCAACCTGATATAAATTTAATATATATTAGGAACTCTTAGCAGCTAAGGAGCATCAGAAACAACTCTGTTCTTGTGATTCAACCTCACAACAAAAAAATTCATAAAAATAGCAATACAACTATTGTGCATAAAGTTTACTTAATCATCAATCATTTAAGATTTAATAACAATAAAACCAAGAAAAATACATGAATGCTTGAACAGTTGGAGTTGTTAAAGGTTTGAAATGTCAAATAAACTCCAAGATTAATCACTAAGAAAGCACACGTGATACATTCACACAAAGTCCAAAATGATACAAAAGCAAACATACAATCACCTCAACAAAAGAATCAGAATGAGACACCATCAATTATTAGTAACACCCCAAAGAAAGAAAAACAAATAATAGTTGATGGTGGCATTTCATAGCAGAAAAGGCAAAATGATAACCAACGACAAAGGACTGCCTTTAACCGTCTCTCCTGGCCAAAACAAACATAAAAACTGTCCGAAAAACAAAAACATAAAACAAATGACTCTCCTTGCCAAAACAAACATAAATAATAACATAAAACAAAAAAAAAAAAGAAGGGAATTTTTAACATAAAACTAACACACATAAAGCAAAGATAACCTTCAATTTCATAGCAGAAAAGGCAAAATCATAAAATGTTCTTATTATGGTTACATTTTACCAAAACAATATTATTATTTTACACTATGCAATTTAAGAATTTTGTGTACACTTTGGATGGTTAGGTTCTATGATCAAACGTCCTCACTGGTCTTTAATGCAAAGCTCATTTATATGAATATATATAGAATATAAAGTGTATAATGATACAATAACATCAATAAAGAAGAAACTATCTGTATAAACTGTTTGGTGTGGTATTTCCAAAACTGGTAAACAAATCAGAAACATAAAAATAGTCAAATAATAATAAAAAAAAGTTGAAGGAAGATCATATGTCATAAAAGAATAGGTGCTAGCTCTGCTAAAAAAAGATAACCTTCTTTTTTGTTTCTTTTTGTTACATTATAGTTTGGCTCTCCTGGCCAAACCAAACATAAAACTGTCCGAAAAACAAATATAATAAGATATTTCATAGCAGAAACTCCAGATCATAAGACTCCCCTTGCCAAAACAAACAAACATAATGTCCCAAAAACAAAACTAACACTTTTTTTAACATAAAACAAACAATAAGAAAGGGAATTTCTAACATAAAACTGACACACAAAGACAAAAAACCTTCAATAAAAATAGGATAAAAACAGGTTTTTATGTAATTCCTACCACCACACACCAAGAACATTCATACCTCACTGATCTGTCCGAGCCAGCCACCAAACATGAACCTGAAACACAGCAACGCCAAACAACAAATGAATATAACCATTATACAAAGAGTTCAAACCATAGCAGACAAAGATTTATGGGCATAATTAACATTACAGCAGGCACATAAAGGATAGGCAAATACAAAGATTTATAAGCATACAAACATTTGGTAAGCCTAATAACAAATCGTAAACCATAACAAACACCCAGTGACCAAGCATGCATTTCAACAAACACCTAGAGTGTGTCCATTTGTAACAAAATACCGTTCACGCTATAGGCTGGCAAAATCAAGACAGAAAGAAGAACAGCAAGAGGAGGCATACAATACAACCGTAAATTGAAGGGAAAAGGGCATAAAGTCAAGGAGCTTGGAGATTTACCCAGAGAGAACATTGTCGGTTCCACGAGGCAGACAGGGTAAACACACGATGTATAAATATACCCAGAACAGTGAAATCGAAGACCACAGAGATATGGAAGCAAGGTACGGTGCTGATGATGATGCGGCAGGTGAAATGGTGAGATGAACATTGACATGGGGTAAGGCTATGTGTAGTGGTTTGAGAGTTGGGTGAGGGGTTATGCGCCATGTGGCGAATGACGTGGCAATGGGGGGTTATGAGGTAAGATGTGTAGTGGAGGGTTATGAAGATGGGAGTTATAAGGATTGGGAGAACCAATAGGAAAAATGCAAAAAAAATATAAAAAAAAAAACAAGAGAGGGGGAAGGCGTTATCTACATAACGCCGGACACAAATTTTGGCTAACATAACGCCTGTGGGGGTGGTGGAGGGGCGCCATGTTAAAAAAATTGGGTACATGGCGCCCCACTACGGATAGCCTAAGGGGCAGCACGTTTCCAGCGAACAACTTCCATGGCCCACATAAACCAATGTTTAATGGCCAGGTAAAGTTAACGGGAAAGAGGCGAGTGAAAGGGAACATAAAAAGGACCCAAAGTCTCAAACAATTACAATACTGCCATCAAACAACTATTCATTATCTTCTAAATTAAAGATAGGTAATACTGCAATAAGATATCCACGGATAACATTTCCCCTCTTAAATTAATATCACCATCTGAAATTGGTTATTTTCATGAGAATCTTAAATTTCCTATCTGCTGGTTTAGACAAAATAGGAATTTTAATAGTCCACTTCTTCTATGACTTGGTTATGTTTCATAAAAACCAAAAGACCAACACATATAACTTAAGAATTGAAATAAATGGCTCCATGTGTAATGGCACATAAAACACAACTAAATCAGTTATCCCAACCCATAGTTAATACCCTGTCCCTTTACTTTATATACCAGCAGCAAACCCTATTAAAAAGCTATTTACTACACAGAAACAGAGGACATCATCCAAAAATTTTGTACAATCACAAACGAAACAATAGATGTATAAAAGTATAAAGTTTACCTTATTACGGATGACATCTTTCAATATAGTAGGAGTCCTTGTTATAGTCTCTATCTTTTTCTCCATTCACAGAGAAACAAACCTGCACATCATGTATATATTTCCCAAACCTCTTTTATTCTTATGTTGCTAACTGCACAAACATCACTGTCCGACAACCAAAGTAACCTCTCGCATGCAAACTGAAACCTGTTATTTAGATATCCTCAAAGAAAAGCCACAGAAGAAAAGTGTTGATTCATAATCATGTTGGGTGATAAATATAAACCAGTAAGCTAATACTTAAAGGCATGCCAATGAAACGCAAACAATATATACATATAAACATACAGGTAAGATAACCATAAGGCTGGCCTTGGTTGTAGCCCACAAATGCTAGAAGAATAATTAAACTTTCCGCTGTAAAGCACAAAGTTTAGAAACTAAATAGTCTCTTAACCATCAACCTTAAATCTTAATCGCATGACTAAGATTTATGCCGAAACCATGAAAGCATTAAACCTAAAAAGCAAACAAAGATCCCTTGTAAACCATAGTACCTTTGATGGGAATAAAAATGTAAAAGCAAAAGAATAATGAATAATAATGCTAGCTACCAGATTACTCAGCAGAATCCACCTTCCATATCAGGTTCAGATTGCTTAGTTACAAAGACGTAGAAAATAACCAAGTCTCTGGTCAGTTTTGATTCGGTATTTTAGGATGGATGGAGTGGAGTATAAAAATAAATAAATAAATATCCTAACTTCACATATATATAATATATAAATGAAAACCGGTTCTCTGGTCAGTTTTGATTCGGTATTTCTAGAAATTAGTCCTTGGTCCAGTCCATACGTGTACTTTTCAATGTTCAAACTTCAAACACAAAACACCTAGTTTGTATTTGGTTTATGATCCGATTTGGAAAAAAACCACACCATACCAAACCAATCACAATATTTTTTCAGTTCTGGTTCAGTCACAGCTTAATCATTCAAGTTTGTTCCAGATTCACAACCCTACATATAACACACTAATATAGAAAATTGTACCTTGGAAGGTGATTTCAACTTGCAGGTCTGCACATTGAAGCGGGTTGGTTTGCATGGAGGAAGTTATCGAAACACCGAATCGGAAGATATAAAAAATTGTACCTTGGAAGCTATCATGTGAATAAGGTGTCTTATGTAACGTCTCCATTATTTTACTTCTTTTGCTTGGGAGTACTTGGTGATGCCTCCGTCAGTGATCTAAATTTGTCTTAAAAAAAAGGAAAAAAAACTAACTGAAGAGGTCCCGGGTCAACGTCAAACTCCTCATTCCAATGGATCCAAACTCATCACACTGTCACACAGCAACAGTCTAGCAGAGATGAAGATGAACTGAAATTCAGCTTCAATATCTCCACATTTCCATCAGCGAAATTAAACAAATAAAAACAAATAACATTCACCCACATGACCTGTTATGTAACAAAAACTTCAAAACATTTATTACTATTATTTATTAAGTTATAAATAAAATGTATGCATACTAGCCTAATATTTTATGCCTATAAAGACACTTAAATCCGCTCCAAGGAGACAGAAATCAAGGTTATGAAGATCAATATTTCACTGTTGTTTGTAGAACTAAGACAGGCAAATCTTGAATCCCCAAGTTAGTTAGGTATAAGTTTCATCTAAACATTTTAATAAGCCTGATCTTAAAAAACCTGAAGCTCAGATATTAAAACAGTATTAATTAATCAAATATAATGCCAAATACATCCTAGGTACAGTCGACTGTCGAGATTAGTAATAAGATAAAAAGAAGCTTAAAGAGCTAAATTTAATCTCATGGTTGGCAGCTGCAACCTTATTATAAGAAAAGTAATTAAATATCAAATAAGCCTACTCCTCACAATTGAATATAAATTATTGAAAGAAATCAAAATCCTCGAATCCAATGGCAGCTGTATCCTAACTAAACTCCTATAGGATACAATAACACAAAACACATCCTATAAATTATATACGTAACTACTGATGGGCTTATTAGTAATTTAGGTCAATCCATCAGATATAGTAAGTATAAATAAAATTTGTTAAGCAAATCATAAACATTTCAGTTAGATCATCAGATATACTAACTTACTAAGTATAAATAAAAGTTGTTAAACAAACCATAAACAATATGGTTGCAACATATGGAAAGAAAACATAATATTAGGTAAATGTGCAAAAAAAATAGGCATAAACACTTTTATTTATAACAATTTTACAGCATCCTCATAATAATTTTTTTAATTAACAATAATAACAATAATAGTTATAATATTAATAATAATAACTATAATATTAATAATAATATTTATACTAAAAATACAGATAATAAAATAATAATAATAATAATAATAATAATAATAATAATAATAATAATAATAATAATAATAATAATAATAATAATAATAATAATAATAATAATAATAAACGGTGGTATTATACGTCACGCATGTTGGGTTAGTAGTAATGATAAGTATAACAATACTAATAATATAATATTAATAGGAATACTAGTAATAACATAATAATGACAAAGCCCCATAACAATAAAAATACGGCTAATATTAATAATAATAGTAAAAATAATAATTAATACAAGAGTTGTCTCAAGTGGTCCAAACACCCTTTTAACCACCCTAGATACTTATCCTCAAACCCATTATAACACTTACACATTTTCAACCAACCCAAAACACACATCTCTCTTTTTCTCCTATCCCTTTCGGCCATCACCAAGCCACCATCACCTACTTTTCTCACCATTCTAACACAAGTTCAACCTTCTAAATCACTTCTAATATCCAAACCAGCAATTGAATATTTTGAAATCAAGTTTATACCAAGATTACCCTAGAGATAACGACCTAACCTTATGTTTATTTCACTAACTAGTTTTTCTAAACCCACTTCTCACACGTTCGTTTCACTCTAAATCCATCTATAAACCCACATCGAAACACCGGGCTACTCATCTTCCTAGCAGAAAATTCAAGGATAATACTGCAATAAGATATCCACGGATAACATTTCCCCTCTTAAATTAATATCACCATCTGAAATTGGTTATTTTCATGAGAATCTTAAATTTCCTATCTGCTGGTTTAGACAAAATAGGAATTTTAATAGTCCACTTCTTCTATGACTTGGTTATGTTTCATAAAAACCAAAAGACCAACACATATAACTTAAGAATTGAAATAAATGGCTCCATGTGTAATGGCACATAAAACACAACTAAATCAGTTATCCCAACCCATAGTTAATACCATGTCCCTTTACTTTATATACCAGCAGCAAACCCTACAGAGAACATAAGCCAAAAATTTTGTACAATCACAAACGAAACAACAAATGTATAAAAGTAAAAAGTTTACCTTATTCCAGATGATATCTTTCAAATATAGTAGGAGTCCTTGTTACGGTCTCTATCTTTTTCAACATTTTCTGCTACATTATTTTCATTTCACAGAGTTTTATGATGCTGTTTTAAAACTGATTCGTATTTTATTGACATAAATCTACTCATTTAATCAAATGTGCGTTAACCTCATTAACTAATATTAGCACTATTTTGCTAGACACCTTTTTCCTATATGATTTCTCCTTTTTGCTGCTGTTTGGGTACTTAGGTTTCCCTCATTTTAATCTATTTACTCTGCATAAATTATGTCCTCTCATCATATTCATATATCATATATGTGACTTGTGTTTATGATTATCCTTTCTAACTTTTGCAAAAAAAAAAATATTAGTTAGCCACTTTACAAACTTACTTTAATTTCACTGTTTTTAGGGGCGTGTTTTTATATGTGACGCAACAATCAGAGAATTCACACTTGGTCGGCCATGGTTTAAAACAAATTGCAGATTAGAAGTGTCCTACACACTGGAAATCGTCAGAGTGCAAAATATATGTAATCTTAAACTTATTAGGCAAAGATTTTATATTGACTTGGTTGATTATTTAAAATAACTTCAAAAACGTTTAATGACCAGATTTACTTAATTGAAAAAACAAACTTTTATGTTTAAATTTGAGTTCATCATTTACTAATAACTTCTTCAATTCACCATACAAAGTGGGGTTTGTTCTGCACATAAAAAGAAGAAAAGCAGAAAAGATCAAATCAATACAATTTAGTGCATAAAAAATAGATGGTATTGGTCTTCATAGAAAATATATTTTACCATATGTTACACTTGATAACCACAAAAAACATATGATCAATTTATAAATAATTATACAAGCCGTGAAAAAATGGCAAGACTTACCTTAGCCGGATGAAAGTATGACCTAGACATCAAGCTTCATCTCGAAAGCTCAAATGGTGCACTAGTTGCTCATATTTCTCAAGGCAGGGGAAGGGCATAAGGAACTCACCTCAACATCTTCATTTTCAACTTTTTTGGTTTGACTCGGTCCATCTTCTTTCTTGCCAACACCCGTCTCAAAGTCTAAAAGATAAGTTAATTTCGTTCTAGTACAGATGTTTACAACGAAAACTAAACTCAAATACAAATATAACAGGTGTTAATAGGTTGATAACACAACCAAAAACAATGATAAGCTGAAATTTAAGGTTTCATTATTTACCAAGATATTAATAAATACGTCATCACCTTGCAATCAGAACTCTCCCACCCTTTCAGACGGGCTGGTGGTAGGTTTCAACTAATATCCTCACGGGCAAGATATAAAAACCATCACTATCTTTTTCAATATTTGAGTCTTTGGTCCATTTGGACTGGAAGGGGAGCTGATGATTCTGGTGCCTTAATTATTTGCTGGATAGATATATGTTGCTACAGGATGATTTTCAGCCTGAATAGAAGTTGCTGGAAAGGGAATGACAGGAACCTGAAAGATGTTTATGGCTGTTATATGAGGGTTTTGCTCTTGAGTTATGGTAAGTGTTGGCCTGATGGATCTTGGGTCAGAGTATGGGATACTGTGCTGCTTACTAGTTAATGGGGAAACACATGACTGGTTTTGGTGGTACATAAAGTTGGCATGGCTGGTATGCATCTGTGTTGGCAGAAGAGGCACCAGGGATCTTGGGGGTGTATGGAAGACAAGGATTGGTTGATGAGCAGGGGAGGGTGTTGGCTAAATAAGGGTGAAATGCTTGGTAAAAAAATCTTGGGATTTTAAGAAATTTGAGATTGAATGGAGTTGTGTTGAATGGTTTAAACTTTAAATAATGGTGGACTTTTATGGTCAAACAGGGAATGAAATTGGGTAGGAAGGGGGTATTGATGAAATTATGTATCAAAGCTTATAGTTATGGTTGGTTTGATAAAAACAGGAACAAAGTGGAAATTTTGGATGGTTGAATTGCTGGTGCTAATATTACTGATTTTTTTGGTCAACCAGTTGACTTTTCTGGTCAAAGTTCAATGGAAAAAAACATGAAGGAATTGGAATTCTTGATTTGGTGGATGGAGCATGGTGGCTTCTGATTCTGAAGATTAGGAGGTTCGAAAGGGTGATGACCCGGTTGATTGGTGCAAATTTAGAATTGATAATTGTTGGGGCCCTTTGGATACAAAATGATTTGATGGTATGAAGGTTCCAACCCGAGATGATTAATAGGAATAAGGGTTTGTGTGTTAAGTCCCGGGTTTACGGGCTTTGGGTTATTATGGGCTTCTTTTATATGGGCCATATAATTGCTGTTAGGATAAACCCAATTGGTGGTTTGGAATTTAAGTTGTATTGGAAAATTGACAAAATGGTTCTAAAATCGTTCAGCCAGAGGTTCGAACTGGGGTTATGACGATGATTTTGGAGTATTGGTATGCGTATGGGCTTTCCGGGTTGGCCCATGTTATTGTTTTATTACACCGTGATGGGCTGGTTTTGCTTTATGTTTGGGCTCAGCAGAAAAGTTAATCGAATAAGTGTTGGTATTTGGGCCGTTTGTAGAATGAATCGGGTCATGGAGTATACGGTTGGAAGTGGTGAGCATGGGATCCGGTGGGATGGTATTATGGATATTTTTTGTATTAAAATTTGGAAATTATGGTGCTTTTGTGGTAGGTATCTTTTGATAAACACATGTACAGCGTTTCGTCATGATAAATTAGTGATGGTTTTTTTGGGATGTGGCTTAACTTGGGAGTATGTCTCAAGTGTAACTCATATTTTCCCTTCAATTGATGATGTAAATATTTTTTGGTGGTTATAAAATTTTGCCAGGCTGTGCCCTTTACCCCAAAAAAAATCACTATATACATAATTTCTGCTTTAATGTTCTTTGGTGCAGCCCCTACCACACTGCTAGAAAAGCACATGAATTCTGTATATATCAATGTATGCACATGTGTATGTATATTTAATATTTTTCTAACCAACAAAATCAATTAGCTAACTGACCAGAAGCAGAACACCTAAACAGGCGTGCTTGTCACTTTTCTAATTAACGTTGGCGGTTGTAACTAAGAAAAATAAGCTTAATAAATCTGTTATTTAAGATTATTTTTTTTATTATTATTGTGAGTTCTCATAGATCAGATCTAACAATAATTTAAACTAATTATGAG